>WNWK01000422.1:132500-157500 GCA_009830355.1 Cherax destructor | reverse complement strand
TTAAACTCCTCTCGCTTACCAGTTCTCCCACCATTTTTCTCTTTTCATTTCCTTCCACTCTTCCCTCCTCTTTTCTTCCCTTTCTTTTCCTTTTTTTCCTCACTTTTCTCCCCTGCTCTTTCCACTCTCCTCTAATGAACTCCAACTCTTCCCTGTTTTCCTTTTTCCTTTCTTCCATATACTTACCCAACTGTTTATCTTCTCTTCCTACGACTCTTCCCTCCTCTTCTCCTGCCACTCTCCTCTGGTCGCCACCACCATAAGAATGTTGACAATGTTTTTTGGTTCGTCTAACTGTTAAACCTAACATTAGGGTGTTTCAAGAGTTTTCGTTTCTATCATGGCTTCATTGACTTAACACTTGAAATACGTAATCAACATCAGGGAGACTTGTCTCACTTCACTAGAGTGCTTCCTGTGTCTGCACAATATGCAAGGGAGCTCCAGTTTATTTTTATGTTATTAGATTTATGGGGAAGTTCTAAAAAATCAGTTGATCCAAGAAAATGGAGACTAGCTTCATTTTTTTTTATGATAAATAACCCTTTACCTAGGCCTCTTCTCCAAGACCCCTTCACCAAAACCCCTTCACCAAAACCCCTTCACCAATACCCTTTCACTAGAATAAAGACATAAACGCAACACAATGGACATTTAATTAGGAAACACTTCGCTCGCTGGGGTTCTTTCAATCCATTCGGATTAAAAAATTCTTCAGTGGGCGAGAAGTCTCCTAATTAAATGTCGCAAGTGTTGCATTTATTTCTAAATTAAAAGTGTGTCTGTATTGTCATACTTTTACCAATATAACGCTTCACCAACATGACGAAGGTAGTGCGCGAGATGCTTGTTGATGCCGTGATGCCAGAAGACCTTCCTGACATCACAGGAAGCTAAAAAAAATCAGCGACCTTTTCACTGGTGACATCCATGTGTTAAGACTCACAAGTCTCTCAACTTTCAGCTACGCACTATGTTTTTTCTCCGTTATTTGTTAAATAATTACAGCCATTCCTACAAGTGCGTTAGATCATTTGTATTGATGAAATCATCGCTATAAGAAAATTAATTGGTACTGAAAGTACATTGCTATATGTCAGAGGTGTACAATTACCTGGACTCCATAGAACATGAAGGTAAGTCCGGAAAGGGCGGAGGTGGTGTGAGGAAGGCTTGAACGACATGACTGCCTTCCGATTCATGGCATGAAAGTCCATTATTATTATAATAATAATAATCTCTGCCGCATGAATTCTATAGAAATGTTCCTCCTGCTGAAGGTATTTTTGTAGGATCTGGAATGAGGCGTGTTGATTTTCATTCTGGTGTGATGAGAAATCATGTAAATGATGTATAATTTGCACATTTTGTTATATAGTGTTTTGTAGTGGACACGACTAAGGCAGTTTCTGGCAATAACTGTCATTGAACCAGAGACTAGTGAGCCGTCCCGCAACCTTTGAGTTAAATATTAATGCCAGAGCTGATTTGGTAAGTTCTTAGTAACAGTTCTGGGAGCCTAGTACCAAGTTCAGACGGCAGGTAGTCGGCAAAGTCAATAATAAATTTCATTATATACGACTCGCCAGAACGTATTGTCATGCCACTGCCGCGATTTCTTGCATTTGAGCTTCTCACATTCACAATTCATGGTGTCACATCCAACAACTTCAGTTTACACTGACAAAAAATCCAATAATTAAAATCAAAATGAATCATTGGCTTTAAGCGACGAAATGAGGTTTACCTCGCAGTAGGGATTAGCGTGAATATTTCGGGTGTTATTTTGATGACCTGCTGAGATGCCAGCCAATGTTTCCATGATAAAACAGCAAGCTGACAGAGCTTATCAAGTTAGTCCCTCTGAGGTCTTGATTGAACACATCAGTTTTTGTTCAGTTACAACGTCGATTCACACACCGGCCAAGAACGTATGGCTCCTATGAATAGCAAAGTACCTTTGTGATGCAAATCTTGCGTGTTCATCTAGCGACATCTTGACTGGTACTTTATACATCTGTTGCAGGTACAGATGAGTAGACTTTGCATGTGAATTCTAAAAGGTAAAAAAAATTACCTGGTTATATGCATGTTTGGTCATAGACTCATGTGTCAAATCAGTCGTCACTGGGAATCTTTTTGTAACTTTACTGAATACAAATATTTCAAATACAAATGAATGTTTGGGCAGAACTCGTAGAAACTGGAGACGTTTGTCTCTTAAACATTACAGAAAATACTCAGTGATGATAAATATAAAATTTATTGATTATGATCGATGGTACATTCTATGATCCGTCCAGTGCTTGTCCATAACCTGAATAAAACCATGGACATAGATTGCACACAGAAAAATGATGAAGATCAGCCGTACTCAACAATGCTTAAAATAATTTTACTTCCTTTTAAAGGCATTTTAACAATTCAGTTTCTTACGATTCTGTTAATGCAGCATTCCTTCATGCAGTAACTTCAGACAATGAGTAAGAATACGTTGTCAGAGGAGAAATGGTAAGCCTGATGAAATGTATTAGTCCCATTTCAAGTGATTTTGAAAACAGTGAAATAGCTGTACAAAACTTTGTGAAGCGGACAACAGAGAGAGACTGCAAGAAGCAGGAAGGTTATGAGAGTAAACTGCAACAACCAAACATGTCTTCAACGACATGAAAAATAAATTCCGGAACAAATTTGTGCCAAGATATCATCAATGTTGCAGCATAAAAATACGCATCGCATATTCAGTGCCATTTGTTATTATTATTATTAGTAGTAGTAGTAGTAGTAGTATCAGTAGTAGTAGTAGTATGAGTAGTAGTAGTAGTATCAGTAGTAGTAGTAGTATCAGTAGTAGTAGTAGTATCAGTAGTAGTAGTAGTAGTATCAGTAGTAGTAGTATCAGTAGTAGTAGTAGTATCAGTAGTAGTAGTAGTAGTAGTAGTATCAGTAGTAGTAGTATCAGTAGTAGTAGTAGTATCAGTAGTAGTAGTAGTATCAGTAGTAGTAGTAGTAGTAGTAGTAGTATCAGTAGTAGTAGTAGTAGCATCAGTAGTAGTGGTAGTAGTAATATTATTATTAGGGAGAACGGAAAGCCCATAGGAGTCATACAGAGCCTAGGAAATGTGAGACAATAAGTTTTTATCCGAGGAAGGGAGGGTTAACTCCAATTCCTTGGATCAAGATTCCTTTACCATCATGAAGGCAGTTTGTTTCTTTCTGTGTCAGTGAATTTCAAGCTTCGCTATCAAAAGCAATTCTTTAAGGCTCTTCTTCATTGTAATTCTTTAGGTGTCTTCCTTAGAGTATTTAACAGCGCTTCACCTTCAAGATTCCTCTTTAAGGTTCTTCCAAACTCTTCCTCCAGGATTTCTTTCAAGATTTGTTATGAATTTGTGAAAATTAACAGATTGCAATTTTTTTTTTTATTTAAATTATTAGGCTACATTTCGCTCAACAGAAGCTTTATTAAGCCTATGTTAAATTAGAAGCCTCAACAACAGCGATGCTGACATTTACATTTTCCCAAGTGGAGGCTTACAGAGAGTTTACATAGGCCAAACATCAAGAAATTTAAATATATGTATAGGTTAGTATAAATACACTTGAAGTTCCAACAACACGAGCAGTTCTCCTGTTGTGGAAAAATGCAGTATTATAAAATAATCCGAGCTTCGTAAATGGAGGTAAATGGAAGCATATCTCATATCAGCCAAGGGTACAATCACTGAAAATAGAGGCAACTTCAACATATCAGTGGTATTAGCGAGAATTATCTTAAGATCCCACAACTCGGCCGGGTTTTTTTAATATTTGTGATCGATTTATATTTTCATAAACTTCTTTTTGATTGAATACAGTATATACCCACTGTTCTGTCCTGCTATGTACACTGATGCTTGATAAAGTTCCCGTCGGACGAAACGTAGCTAAATATAATGTCCAAACGTCGCAAGACGTTCTTGTAAAGATTTACTTCAAGACTTTTATCCAAAGTTTCCCTTAAAAAATCGCCTTCATTCAAGGCTCTTCTTCAAGACTTTTATCTAATGCTTTTATTTAAGGATCTCCTTCAAGGATTTCCTTCAAGATGTTTTATGTAAGGCTTTCCTTCAAGAATTTCCTTCAAGGATCTCCTTCAAGCCTTTTAATCAGTGTTTCGTCAAGGAGTTCCTTGAAGACTTTTCTAATGGTTCATCTACAACAATGGCTTCGGAGACCTTTATTCCAAGCTCTTCTTGGATTAATATTGGTAGAATTACCGAATATGTTATAAAAGGCAATGATTAAGTGACATTAGTAAGTGTCAGGAGCATCAACTCTGCTGTAAGCTCTGAAAATGTGACTATGTCAATTATTGCATGTGTCAAGCGATCTTCAGACTCTCTAGGGACTTTACTCAAGACCCACTTCTTGATTCAGGCTATCCTTCAAGACTCTCTTCAGGGCTATCCTTCAAGATCTCGTCAGGCATCTTAAGACTCTTTTCAGCTATCCTTCAAGACTCTTCTTCAGGGCTATCCTTCAAGATTCTTCTTCAGGGCTATCCTTCAAGACTCTTCTTCAGGGCTATCCTTCAAGACTCTTCGTCAGGGCTATCCTTCAAGACTCTTCTTCAGGGCTATCCTTCAAGACTCTTCGTCAGGGCTATCCTTCAAGAATCTTCTTCAAGGCTATCCTTCAAGACTCTTCTTCAGGGCTATCCTTCAAGACTCTTCTTCAGGGCTATCCTTCAAGACTCTTCTTCAGGGCTATCCTTCAAGACTCTTCTTCAGGGCTATCCTTCAAGACTCTTCTTCAGGGCTATCCTTCAAGACTCTTCAAGATACTTCATCAAGGTTTTTCTCAAAGATTTTGCTAGAGTTTGTCTATAATCTCTTATTTAAGTCTTTCCATCTAGTATCTTCACGAATATTTTTCAATGATCTTCTTCGGGACTCTCCATCAAGGACTTTTTTCCTCTCAAGATTTTTCACCAAGAGCTTCCAAGTAAAAATATTGAGGCTTCATTACTCCCCGCTAATTATTCACTGTTGTCAATCTTAATTAATTCCTTATCGTGTGTGGTGATTTATGCGAGCTGCTGAGTTTCTCCGTGGATTTTTCTTCTGTTTTCTTTTTTTTAAAAAAACACGCACATGTAGAATTATTTTTTCCTTTACGATCTCTCTTTCGCTCTCATTTTATCATTAAGGTTCTGTAGGTGTTAAGTTAATTTTCCTGCTTTTATAAAACGTGAAGCTCAGTCGCAGAGCAGGTGCTAATAACTGCTCGTTTTGTGGCATATATGTATATTTTAGTGGTTCAGGAAATAGTATCAGGTGGGAGATCTTCATAAAATTGGCATAGTAGTAAGGCTCTACCGAAATGATAAGTCCAACCAAATTTGGTCTTCGGATATAATTACAAGTTGGCGACTAATATCTCTCCGGGCAGTAAAGAAAATACAAGAAATGCCAGTGGCCGCATAACGCTGAAGAATCACACTGAGGCTAAACTCAAGTAGCACTTGAAACAGGATTCCACAAAATATAATCCTTTAACGAACACTTGGGGGAAAAAACTAGAAATGAGAGCCTAGTCACAGGTGTAGACACTGAATGTAAAGCGGTGAGGTGCAGACCATCGTTGACGTAGACAATCGATATCAATGGATCAACGATCCATGTCGAGTGATCTTTCCTGATGAATATTCTAACAGACAACCAGTGATCATGATACACTGGTACGACTCGGTGTTTTACAGTCTCTACTCTGGAGGGTGTTTCGGGTATACTGTCGTATGACGTAAGATTATTGTGTATTGTTAAATGTGTTACGTACACTTGGCAGAGTTGTCAGAAGAGATGCTACAATTTTTTCTTGCACTATCTGTCTTCTCTCTTTCGCTCCTCTCTTAATGTCTCTCTCCATTTTTCTTTTGATTCTTCATCCCTCTTGCCTCTTTTCATCTCTCCTTCAACCTTTCTTATGCCTCTTTAGCTATCCTTTCTCTTCCCTTTCTCTTTTTCCTCTCTCACCTCCACGCTTTTATTTTCTATAACCACATCCTTCTTCTTGTATACATTTTTATCAAGCAAATAAGCTCCCCCAAAAAAAAAAAAAAAAAAACATTGTCAAGGTCTTTAGTCGAAGCATAAAATTAAATGATTAGATACATATATAAATCTTCCACAATGCACATTCTGCTGTAAATTCCACAAAACTATTTAAGAGTTAAGAGCGGAGAGGTTGCAGGCTAAACAATTTATTTTATCGTCATCCAGTTTTTATTGGCATTAAGGCATTAAGGACCTTGACAGACATGAACACGCTCATGTACGTTTAATAGATATATAAACACAAGTATTCTTACATGTTTTCATATATAGATTCAAGTTTGATTTATGTGCTGAAATTGCATATATAAAAACAAGATACATGTTCAAGCGGTCAAAGAAGTATGCGCACATGTATACATGTGAAATTGTCATAGATATGTATATCTAAGTTATCGTACGCGCACCCACTCTCTCTCTCTCTCTCTCTCTCTCTCTCTCTCTCTCTCTCTCTCTCTCTCTCTCTCTCTCTCTCTCTCTCTCTCTCTCTCTCTCTCTCTCTCTCTCTCTCTCTCTCTCTCCCTCTCTCTCTCTCTCTCTCTCTCTCTCTCTCTCTCTCACACACACACACGGTTTCGGGGACGGGAAATGTTACAAACCAACTGGAGTTCTACGACAAGGTGACAGCAGTAAGACAAGAGAGAGAGGGGTGGGTAGATTGCATTTTCTTGGACAGTAAGAAGGCGTTTGACACCGTTCCACACAAGAGATTAGTGCAAAAGCTGGAGGACCAGGCAGGGATAATAGAGAAGGCACTGTAATGGATCAAGGAATACCTGTCAGGAAGACAACAGCGAGTCATAATACGTGGCGAGGTGTCAGAGTGGGCGCCGGTGAGGAGTGGGGTTCCACAGGAGTCAGTCCTAGGACCGGTGCTGTTCCTGGTATTTGTGAACGACATGATGGAATTAATAGACTCCGAAGTGTCCCTGTTTGGAGATGATGTGAAATTGATGAGAAGAATTCAATCGAACGAGGACCAGGCAGAACTACAAAGGGATCTGGACAGGCTGCAAGCCTGGTTCAGCAATTGGCTCCTGGAGTTCAACCCCACCAAGTGCAGAGTCATGAAGATTGGGGAAGGGCAAAGAAGACCGCAACGAGGTACAGTCTAGGGGGCCAGAGACTACAAACCTCAATCAAGAAAAAAAATCTTGGGGTGAGTATAACACCAGGCACATCTCCTGAGGCGCACATCAACCAAATAACTGCTGCAGCATACGGGCGCCTAGCAAACCTAAGAACAGCATTCCGACATCTTAATAAAGAATCGTTCAGGACCCTGTACATTGTGTACGTTAGGCCCATATTGGAGTATGCAGCACCAGTTTGGAACCCACACCTAGCCAAGCACATAAAGAAGCTAGAGAAAGTGCAAAGGTTTGCAACAAGACTAGTCCCGGAGCTAAGGGGTATGTCCTACGAGGAAAGGTTAAGGGAAATCGACCTGACGACACTGGAGGACAGAAGAGATAGGGGGGACATGATAACGACATAAAATATAGAGATAAATTGACAAGGTGGACAGAGACAGAAAATCCAGCGATGGGACACAGCAACAAGTGGGCACAGTTGGAAGCTGAAGACTCAGATGAATCACAGGGATGTTAGGAAGTATTTCTTCAGTCACAGAGGGGTCGGGAAGTGGAATAGTTTGGGAAGCGATGTAGTGGAGGCAGGTTCCATTCATAGCTTTAAGAAGAGGTATGATAAAGCTCATGGCGCAGGGAGAGTGACCCAGTAGCGGCCAGTGAAGAGGCGGGGCCAGGAGCTATGACTCGACCCTTGCAACCACAACTAGGTGAGTACACAAATATACAACAGGCCTAGTGTCTAATCGACATGTGCCTTAGACAAAATGGTAACACACACACACACACACACACACACACACACACACA
This sequence comes from Cherax destructor, assembly GCA_009830355.1. Taxonomy (NCBI): domain Eukaryota; kingdom Metazoa; phylum Arthropoda; class Malacostraca; order Decapoda; family Parastacidae; genus Cherax; species Cherax destructor. The sequence continues at coordinate 149,504 of WNWK01000422.1, read as the reverse complement.
CAATGCCACCAGAATGGCATGGCTAGAGAGGCTACCCCTGACCTTGGCTGACTGACACACTGGGACAACAGAGTAAGCAGAGCAGGCCTTTCGGAGCTGATCTAAATTCCTCAGTGACAGGATGTGCCTGAGCAAACATGGTCACCCCAACCACAATAGTGTCATTAACCCCAATGCTGATGGCATGGTGGCTACTCTTGCTTCACACGAGGCCCGGGTTCAATCCGGCGGGCAACATTTCAAAGTGTTTCGTTACACACACACACACACACACACACAATACATACAACAGGCCTAGTGTCTAATCGACATGTGCCTAGGACAAAATGATAACTAACACAAGGTGACTGGGACTGTGGTGGATGGTGACAGGCATTGTTTTGGAGTGGAGAGTAACAGGCGTTATGCTGAGTGAGGAAGGGAAGGGGGAAGAGAAACGTGCTGAGGGAGTGGTTGAAGGGAGAGGGAGAACAGGAGAGACGAGACGAACTGCGATCTGTAACGGGAGGGAAGAGCTGTGAGAGAGTTGCATTGAAGGGGAGAGTGCTGTAAGGACAGCGGTTTTGCAAAGAATGGGAAGGGACCCTCAGGAAGAGGGGTGTTGCAAGGGACATGAGGGAGAAGGGACTGGGAGGGGGAGGAATGTGGTGGGGGAGATAGAGATGGAACAGTGCAGATCTCCCCCACCACCTCCTCCCCAAAGCAGTTCTCCGGCAGGGACCCGACACCACCCACAACTATTCCTCACCCCCCCTTCTCCTACCTCTTCTTCCCCACCCTCTTCCCCACCTTCTTCCCCACCCTCTTCCCCACCCTCTTCCCCACCTTCTTCCCCACCCTCTTCCCCACCCTCTTCACACACATAGAGAGGTCAGGAACAAGGAACAATTAATGATGAACACTGAACAAGAAACGTAGAGGGAACGTGGAACATAGAATATAATAACAGGAAATGGGAGCATAAAATAAGAGGGCTTGAAAGAAGGAACAGAGAATGGGCGATAGGAACAAGGGAGGAGTAGATGGAAAGATTGACAAGAAGAAGAGGCACAGATAAAGTGAGAGTGCCAGGAACATAAGCAATAGAACTGTCAGGAACATTGAGGGAACAGGAGATCCTGGGAAAAAATTAGCACAAACAGCAATAGACAAATAGGAATAAAGGTAACAAAGATGAAAATGAGACAGGAACACAGTTGTGCAATTAGACTTTGGAAAACCCAGACGAAATATTAGGAAAATAAAGTTACTTCAGTTTAATGGTGATGAAAACACACACACACACACACACACACACACACACACATACACGAAAGTGACGTAGTGAAGGCAGGAAGCATACATAGTTTTAAGACGAGGTTTGATAAATCTCATGGAGCAGGGAGAGTACCTGGTAGCAATCAATGAAGAGGCGGGGCCAGGAGCTATGAATCGACCCCTGCAACCACAAATAGGTGAGTACGCGCACACACACACAAATAGGCACATTAAATCTAAAGAACTTTATTACTCTGCTTTTATTCTTGTTCCTCACAAACTCACAGCAAAAGCATTCAAGATCTAAAAAAAATCCTACATTAGCATATCCCACATCCACAAAGAGCAAAAACCATTAACCCAGAAACCATTAAATGCACGAAAACATTATCAACAATTCGGGTAAATGCGGCAGACATGTGGTCCCATCTCACGGGATACTGAAGCTCGCCTTAAGTATCAACATTAGCTAAGAAAAACTCGCAACCATCAGCAAATCTTGCTAAACCAACGCTGCAAAGCTCAGCAAAACACACCAACCAGAGTGACACAATCCAGCTCCACTATTTCCTGCATTAAAAGGGCCCAGAAACCGTAATGTATCAGCTTTGGGAGGGAGGGAGGGAGGGAGGGAGGGATTGAGAGGAGGGAGGGAAAGGAGGGAGGAAGGGAGAGAACGAGGCAGAGAGGGAGGGAGGAAAGGTATGGTGGGGGGAGGACTCTTAATGTCAGCAGGTACTTTGCAAAAATATGCAAACAGCCTAAAAGAAAACACGGAGCTGGCGAGTAGGATAATTATAAACAGTATTTCTCTCCCTCGCCTCTTCCCCCCATCCCCTCCTTTCCAATTTACCTAACATCTACCCATCTCTCACATCCCCTTCCTATTTTCCCCTTCCCTTTCCCTTCCTGTATTCCCTCTCTTTCTCAATAGATAGGAAGAGGGACAGGGGGGGTAAATACTCCGGCAGGAGAGTTGCATTCTCTGATTAGGCAGTTAGGTACGTTTGATGGTCCCAACTCCCTTATGAAGTTTATTTAAAGCTTGTAAGTGTAAGGGGTCTAAAAGGACTAGTCTATTTACAGCTTTTCTTAAGGAGTACGTTTGGGTTGCATTGACAGCTTCTAAGAAAATTAACGGGGTACCACTGTACTTGCTCTCACACAACATCCCCGACCCTGCACCCGATGTTTTGCCACACACAAAGAAGTTTATTTCTAGCTACTTCGTTTAATACAGATGGTGAGAGACTTAACTTTCCTCTCCAACTCTGTCTTGAATAGTAAACTATAGTGCATATTTACAAGTCGACAGGAGGAAATGGAGATACTAGTAGCAGGAGAACATGAGCCATGCGTTCGGCTAATATATATTCCATTGCTATGCTCGATGTTATTGGCAAAGTGGATTCTGGCTGCTTCTAAAATTCTGTGCTTGCTTCTGTCGTTCTCTTGATGTAACTGTTATTCCTTTCCCAGTCCGTGATGCAAGAATGTAGGTGACGCTGGGCTAATCATTCGTTGTTGGTGTTAACTAACTTGTCCAGATGATCGTCAGTGTAAAGAATAACCACTTCGATGGCAGTATTATAATTAATGTTCTGATTTACAGAAAGTTTAAGGGCTTCGTCATAGCGTTTGAAGAGAGAGGGTGTGGGAATATCTGGCCTACCACTGTCTTCTATCGTCTTAAACGTCCCCTCCCTCCGGGCTGTCTTTTATTTACTCTCTGGCTTTCTATCGTCTCCTTCCATGTTCTCTTTAAATTCCTCGCTGGCCTTCTGTTGCCTTCTCCCTGGTTTTCTATCCTCTCCTCTCTGTCCGCCTACCATCTCCACGGCCCTCTATGGTCTCCACGGCCCTCTATCGTCTCCACGGTCCTCTATCGTCTGCATGGCCCTCTATTACCCGGTTATGATCCTAACCTATCCCTTCTGAGGGAAGAAACATACAAGTCTTGTTTACGTGTGAGCCATGACTGTTACTGCTATTCAAGAGACAGGTAAGTGCAACGGCAGATTATGTTGTGTGTTAGGACGGAAGAACACTTGTTGCCAGGAGAAGCACTTTGACGCTGCCTGCCATCTTTCTGCCCATGGTTAATAACAGCGATATTACCGTCATTAACGCTAGTGATGTTACTAGTACTAATATTAAAATTTTATCATCACTAATGTTAGCGTTTTTGCTATCGTTAATACTAGTATTATAAGTTATATTACAGCAGTAATACGAGTGGTATTGTCATCACTAATGCTTATAATATTACCACGATAAATACTCGTAATATTATCAGCATTAATGCTAGTGATATTATCACCACTAATACTTGTGATATTACCACTATAACTAATATTTCCCCCACCATCACGAGAGAGATTTTCACCACTACTTCCCCAAACACTAGTCATATTACAACTGCTATTAATTTTGTTGTTGATGTCGCTGTTGATGCTGCTAGTTCTACCACATTGGTGTTGCTCCCGATGTTGCTGCTGGTACTGCTGTTGTTGCTGCTACTGCTGTTGTTACTGCTGCTGTTATTGCTGGTGCTGCTACTTTTGTTGTTGCTGCTGCTGCTTCTGTTATGTATACATATGAATATGATCATGCATATGCATAGCTAGGCGTACGTGCACCCACTAAACACACACACACACACACACACAAAACAAAAACAACAACATTATCAACAAAAAACAAACTATCACTATCCACATGTTATATCGATAGTGAAAGGCCAAAATTGAATTTACGAGACACATTAAATCAATATTGGAACATGCAGATGTACCATACTGCCTGAGCCCATAAAGCGTTCAAATAAAACAGAAAAAAGTTCAGAGACATGCAAAAAAAAAAAAAAATGGTCCCAAAGCTAACAAATACCCGGTAGAAATTGTAAGAAATTTCTATTGGAATTAAATTGAAAAAAAATCAAGTGCTAAACCTGAATGGGCCATTCAGCTATGTTAATATATATATAAAAAAATAAAAAATCTATCGTTGTAAATGGAAGGAAAAAAAGGAGATAAAAACAATGACATTGGAGATTGTAAAAGAAAATGGTAAAGTAAACAAGGAAGTTATATATATATATATATATATATATATATATATATATATATATATATATATATATATATATATATATATATATATATATATTATATATATATATATATATATATATATATATATATATATATATATATATATATATACATATATATATATATATATATATATATATATTTTATATTACCAAAAATTTATATCTAAAAATAATATAAATATTTTTAGACAAATTAATATACAAAAGCATTTATAAATATAATATAAATGTTATAACATATAATATACATTATATATATATATACTAAGAAATACATATAGAAATTATATTATTATATAACTACAAATATTAAATATATTACACACAACAATTTATATTCCTGTAACTACAATAGAAATCTTACACAACCCATAATCACCGACCACACACACACACACACACAAACACACACACACACACACACACATACACACGCACGCACACACACACCACAAAACAAGAGCTGGAACGAGAGCGGTTGACTGATGATAAAGGTAGATAACAAGCAAGCGACATTTCTGAGCCCTTGGTAAGGATGACGGATCTCTCTGGTCGATCATGATAAGGCATAATATATCACCGCTGAGTCTCCCTCACTTTTGTTTTACCCCTCCCTCCCTCACTAACTGGTCCCTCCATCATCTCATTTCCTTTATTCAGAAGTTTCTTCAATTTCACTACGTCCATTCTATTTTTTTTTAAATTCTTCTCCCTTACCATTACATAATATTTTTTATGAGCTCCCTCTCCATTCGTCTACCTCATTACTCGTTACTTTCTATATCTCCTCTCTCCACCTACCTTTTTTCTTAATTTTTCTCACCACTTCCTTTCACCTTCCTTCTCCTCATTACTTTCTCTCTTCCTTTCGCCTACCTTCACAATACATTTCACGCTCAACTTAAAACTCTCCACAAACACCGTCCTCCTGTTGCTCTCCTAAACAGCACCCAGGTCTCCCATTGTGTTCCACTCCGTCGTCGAGCTCCCTGTCCCTATACGCTATTCGAACGACGATTGCATCTACCCACTTAACCACCCTCACTCTTTCTTTCAACCTGATCCCTATCAAGCACCATCTGCCCCCCTACTCTGCCTCTGATACTCACCCTCTCCTTTCCCCCTCCAGGCCTCCTTCCCTCCCTTTCTCCCTCCTTCTCTCTCTCCCTCCCCTATCACCGTTCTAAAAGTATTTACGTTTCATCTCAACAGGTTTATAGTGTCCCATAAATGTTGCTTCTGGGGATGATTTCAGAAAGTATTATGGAAACGCTGAATTCGAAATTTGCGATGTTTTACTTTGTATTAAGGCTCCAAAATGCAGAGAAAATTATTAATTTCTTATATATTCACATATGGTATGGAAGTATGAAGAGCTTAGAGGAAAAAAACTAAGAATATTTTATTGAATGAAGTCACGGACATCTTTAGGGGATCGAGACACAAATATTGCACGAAGAATATGGTCGCTAATATCATATCGTGTGAGACTTGAATCTACAAATATCTTATGAGAATTGAAGCTTAGGTTGACTTGCACAGACTGAAGCTTCGACTTTCTTAACTGTACTGAAGCTTTGATGATACGTGGATTGAAGATTTGAGATACTTACGTGGATTAAATATTCTGTGATCGTACGTGTACTGAAACTTCGATTATATTACGTGAACAGAAGCTTTGATTATCTTACGTGGGCTGAAATTTTAAATATTTTTTCAGTGGTGAAACTATAAACGTTGTTGTCACGAGGAATGAATCAACATGTAAAGTAAAATGGAGACTTCTGTATGTGTGTGTGAGCGGCCTTTTCTCACAGGTCGCGTTGACAATCTCTCTCTCTCTCTCTCTCTCTCTCTCTCTCTCTCTCTCTCTCTCTCTCTCTCTGTGCGTCCATTAAAACAGCGTGAGCTGCGTTTCCTCCTGGCACCACTAGCAGTGATACATTAATGTTTATTTACACTTCAACTGAGGCACACCCACTTAAATGATGACCCGAATACAGCGACTAAAATAACTTCGGAGTTGCATTCAGTTGTCTGTCCGATAAAGTTGTTTCTTAACGTTCATAATGCCTTTGCTGACCTTTTTTGTGTATACATATATATATATATATATATATATATATATATATATATATATATATATATATATAGTGTGTGTGTGGGTGTTGTGACACAACGACTGACCAAACACTAATTTTATCCTTCAGTTGTCCTTAATATTTGTCTGCTTGACCAGTGCAAGATTACAGCCGAACTCTTTGGTACCATCTTAATAGCGATAAACGATATGATCGAAATTCGTTTAAAGTCCCCATGATTGCCAGGCTCGTTTGAGTTTACGTACCTGCGTTATTATCATTGCTAGGTCGCTCCTTTTAATAAAATTCTGCTAATATGAAGATATCTTATGCTTGGGTTTCCTTTGTAAAGAAATATATGACTCACCAGTCAGTCTGGAAAGGGAATATTATACTTTACGAGGTAATTTAAATCGACCAAGAAAACGTATGTGCACTATAGTTAATTAATTTAGGGCAAAGATTAAGGCTTCCTATGCCAGTGTTGGATGCGAGCTGCTAAAAAGAAGCGAACGAACGGCATATACATATTTCGAAAAACCACGATATTTTATAGGTAACTGAAAAATTATAAACACAATAAATAATTGTCTGTTAGCCGAAATAACTATACCTATAAACATGCTTTTTGATACATATTACATATATATATCGTGAATGCAATTTCATGATTCATAGTAGAAAACATTTAAGTGAAGTACACTCTTATGATTCTTTAAATGTTTTCATCGTCCCTTAACCTTGGTAACATCATATGACTGGCAGTCCATGGACAGTGCCCGGGCCACTTTCCTCTTATACGCATTTCTTCATTCGTCAGAAATTTTAGCACTGCTTGACTCTTTTTAAGAATATATACTCATAAATAGCAAATTGCACAAATATTAAAAATATAATAGTAATAATGAAAAAAAGTAAGTTTGATGTTTTGAAATACCTCGAAATAATAACTTGATTTTTTTTATCTTACTTCATAGTAAATTTATTATTAACGTAAATAATAATGTAATTTTAGACAATTCATCAACCAATCAAGTAATTTTTTTTTTCAGAGTATTTAAAAACAAGAACAACTAATAATCTGGGGTAACTTCCTATTTCAGTAATAGGCCTAAAGCAATATTTTGGACGGTGTTATTATCAGAGAATGAGAGGTGATTCATTCCTCTGAGGACAGTATAAAAACAGGCAATAATGACCATAACATTGTTCGATTTACAATAAACATGAATTTTTATATCCAAAACAGTTTTATGACCATAACAAACTGCAGAGTGGCAAACTTTGAAAATATGTAGCGAGATATTATTACAGTAATGTACATTGTATCCAGCCTTTAGGTGTAAATAATGTACAGGTAACGTGAATCATAAAAATCACACACACACAAATACACACACACAAATACACACACACACACACACACACACACACACACACACACCATATACGTCAGGCCCATACTGGAGTATGCAGCACCAGTTTGGAACCCACACCTGGTCAAGCACGTCAAGAAATTAGAGAAAGTGCAAAGGTTTGCAACAAGACTAGTCCCAGAGCTAAGGGGATTGTCCTACGAAGAAAGGTTAAGGGAAATCGGCCTGACGACACTAGAGGACAGGAGGGTTAGGGGAGACATGATAACGACATATAAAATACTGCTAGGAATAGATAAGGTGGACAGAGACAAGATGTTCCAGAGAGGGGACACAGAAACAAGGGGTCACAATTGGAAGTTGAAGACTCCTATGAGTCAAAGGGATGTTAGGAAGTATTTCTTCAGTCATAGAGTTGTCAGGAAGTGGAATAGCTTGGAAAGCGACATAGTGGAGGCAGGAACCATACATAGTTTTAAGACTAGGTTTGATAAAGCTCATGGAGCAGGGAGAGAGAGGACCTAGTAGCAATCAGTGAAGAGGCGGGGCCAGGAGCTATGACTCGACCCCTGCAACCACAAATAGGTGAGTACAAATAGGTGAGTACACACACACACACACATACACACACACACACACACACACACACACACACACACACACACATATATATATATATATATATATATATATATATATATATATAATTGGATTTGCTGCGATTGTGGTGCATATTAAAGGGACCGCTTATTATGCGATCTGCTAGAAATTGCTCAGCGATCTACTGGTGGATCGTGATTGATACATTAGCCACCCTTGATTTAGGCAGTTACTAGCAAACACAGACAACAACAGGAATATAAAATTATTGCAGTTACTTCGTGTTTTTGTTTGATTTCTATTTTGTTTAATGACTTGATTCTGTGAGACTCTCCTGAAGGAAGGCCAGCAAAGAAAGATTCCAGCATCGGGATCTCCACCAGCCTTTAATATGCACCACAATCGCAGCAAATCCAATTATCCTCGTGTCTCACAGTCTGTGATCCCATCAGTTGCACCTATCGAGGTGGGTAATATTCCAATGGACAAGTGCGCTTTTGGATGAGCGACTCTCTCCTCTCTCTCCTCTCTCTCTCTCTCTCTCTCTCTCTCTCTCTCTCTCTCTCTCTCTCTCTCTCTCTCTCTCTCTCTCTCTCTCTCTCTCTCTCTCTCTCTCTCTCTCTCTCTCTCTCTCTCGCTCTCTCTTTCTTTCATTACTCCTGAGTTTGAATTATTTTCCTGATTTTGGCAGTAAAATAATTTTATATGAGTAAGACACATTTGAACTACAATACTGAAATCACCTTAATTATGAGAGCTCAGCACACTTTTGTCTGCTTACAGCTCATACCCTTCATGTGCACAATGATAATATTCATGCCTAATTATGAAAGAAATTAATGCTATCAGATATGCAAACGCGTCTCAGAGTTAATAGATTTCCAGAAATGCCCATCGTTATAATGCAATGGTTGGATCACTGAAGAATATTGATAAAAAAAAACACAGCTGTTGGCAGACGTATGTAATCTATTGAGAAAGTTGGCCCAGATATTTTTAACTTACCCATGTAGAGTGTGTCATTTGCCTTTTACCGATGCAACGACCCGGGTTAATAATAAAAAACTTTATACCTGCCTATTACTTTTAGATTCTGGCGGGTAAATGTAATTAATGTGAGAACAGAGGGTGTCTGTGTCAGGTGTTTGTCTTATATGTTGACTATGTTGGGGTTTAGCTCTTGGGATCGTCTCGTAGTTGCGACAGCGATACAATAAGATAACTTGATAAAGCTCTCACTTAGTGAAACGTCATTTTACATAAAGGCTTACTGTAACAATCATAATTTTATTGATACGATTTCGCAAGTCATTCATAACATTTTTGAAGGGAGACTCGCCTGTGGTGTATAGCAATACCCCTAGATGATTGATTTACGGGATCCGTCTTCCAGTTTTGTGGCAGACTTCTTGTCTCTAGTGTTTTATTGAAGATCACTGCAAGGGATTTGTTCAGAGTTTGTCACTTCCTTTTTCAATATTCAGGAAGATGTTTTGCCTGGCTTTTGACGCGTATAGTTTTATCAGGATTTTCTCTACTTCCCGTTTGTTGCTTTGTTGTGTGTGTGTGTATGTGTGTGTATACACCTAGTTGTACTCACCTGGTTGTGGTTCCAGGGGTCGAGTCAAAGCTCCTGGCTCCGCCTCTTCATTGGTCGCTACTAGGTCACTCTTCCTGCCTCATGAGCTTTATCATACCTCTTCTTAAAGCTATGTATGGTTCCTGCCTCCACTACATCACTTGCTAGACTATTCCACTTCCTGACTACTCTATGGCTGAAAAAAATACTTCATAACATCCCTTTGACTCATCTGAGTTTTCAACTTCCAATTGTGACCCCTTGTTTCTGTGTCCTCTCTCTGGAACATCCGGTCTCTATCCACCTTGTCTATTCCACGCAGTATTTTGTATGTCGTTATCATGTTTTCCCTAACCCTCCCGTCCTCCAGTGTTGTCAGGCCGATTTCCCTTAACTTTTCTTCGTAGGACATTCCCCTTAGCTCTGGAACTAACCTTGTCGCAAACCTTTGCACTTTCTCTAATTTCTTGACGTGCTTGGCGTGCTTGTGTGTGTGTACTCACCTATTTGTACTCGCCTATTTGTGGTTGTGTGTGTACGTACGTGTGCGTGTGCTTCACACTCATATAAGAGTGTTGGTATCTTTATGCTCTCATATAGTCTTTTTTTTTTATCTCCATGGATAACGTTGTGTCTACACAAATGCCTCAGTGCACCACCCACCGTTTTCTCTTCATCAATTTTATGGTTCACCTCAAAGACCAGTCTGCCGACAAGTCTACTTCTAAATATGTGAACATGCTCACTTCCTCCATACCCCCTCCTTTCAAACTACAATAATATCCAATCTTTAATTACCTACATTTTTTATTACTCTCATCACCTTGCTCTTTCCTATGCTCACTTTCAATTTCCTTATATTTACATTCCCTCCCATTTCTAAATCCATAATTGCAATGGAAACTTCTTTACCTTTATCTAAATATTGTTAACTTATATGCTTCAATATAAACACTTGGTTTACGCATCCCCTACCCTTCCTTAAACCACCTTGTTCATCTGTGATCCTGCTCTCTGTTTTACTCTAAATTATTTCAAGAATAACTCATACGCTTTGCCTGGTATACTCAACAGCCATATTCCCCTATAATTCTTGCACTCTTTTATTCTCTTTTTCCTGTATACAAAGGATCTATGCACCCTCTCTGCTAATCCCTAGGTACCTTCCCCTTTTTCATACACTTATTGATCAAATACACCAACCACTGCAAAACTACATCCCCACCTGCTTTTAACTTCTCTGTCTTGATTCCATCAATCCCAGCCAGTTGTTTTAACCCTACTATTCTACCCACTGCGATATGCCCCTTCCCTAAACTCATATCTGGCTCTTCCTAACTCCTAAATGTTTTACCTCCCTGCCCAATGCATGAAATTACTGCCTCCAACTCTTCAGCAACATTTAACTACTCCTCAAAGTATTCCCTCCTCCTCATATTAATAATAATAATAATAATAATAATAATAATAATAATAATAATAATAATAATAATTATTATTATTATTATTATTATTATTATTATTATTATTATTATTATTATTATTATTATTATTATTATTATTATTATTATTATTATTATTATTATTATTATTATTATTATTATTATTATTATTATTATATTTATAGGGAAACTAAATACAAACGGGTAATAACGTAGCTTAGCAACGGCTTGGCCAGAGAAAGGAGGCAGCTCCAGTTCCTTTGATCATGAACCTTTCACCAACATAAAGAACTTCACCCTACCTTGAAGGACTGTGTATGTACATCTAAGCACTGATACACTATGCAGTACATATACAGCTCTAGAAGCAAGTGGAAGCTGTTACTTCTGGTTTACCGCTGCATGAAAATTTTTAATATCCATCAGAGTGGCATGTTGAGTGCCGGACCGGCACTCACTTTTATTTAAAATTCAGGGGACGTGTTGCTATTCTGGTGTGTCAGGACTCTTGCCATGGGAGGTGTTTTCCTAATTTATTAGGGCTCCTCCCTGGATGCCTGCCCTAGGAGACCTTATTCCCTGTTGTACCAGGGTTCCTTGAAGCAGACGTGCTGCTTCCTTAATTTATTAGGGTTCCTTGAAGAGGATGTGCTCTCATCCCCTTCGTTCGTCCTGGCGTCTCCTATATTGATATTTCTGGCGATTCTTTAAAATGAAGTTCAAACAGTTACTCTAATAACGAATAATGATAAATTATGTTTCCATGATATTAGCAGAGGAAAGTAGTAAATTATTTTAAAACAGAAACTAGTTAAGAAATAAATAACAAAAAGGCACAATACCGTGACTGGAACAATGTGTGACTTTGTAAATGGTCCAAGTCGGACCGAAACGTCGTCGTAAGCTCCTCTCCTTTTATATGTGCGGGTTGTGTGTGTATAGTTAAGAAATAAATAATGCAATTCCAAAAAGGCAAATCTTGTATTTCCAACTCGATGAGTTTTTGTATTAGAGTTACGGAAATAACACATTAGATATAAATACTCACTGCAATTATTTGGACAAAAACTTGTGAATTTTTATATAACGAAAAAAATTAAATCTAGTATAAATACTTGAAAATCATATATACGTCCTTGGTACCTGATACTGTGATACCTTGGTATCTGATACTGTGATACCTTGGTACCTGATACTGTGATACCTTGGTACCTGAGACGGAAATGCCAAAGTTTGTAGAAAGAAAGTGAGGTGTTGAGTAAGAAAAGAGAACGTTAGAAAGCTTTACGTTTTTAATTTTACATTCGCAGAGATTCCAAATGGTAAAAAAAATGCTTTTGATATAAAATTTGTAAAAATGAAATAAAAAAATAGTATTTCGAGAAAGGAAGCTGTCTAAATGGAATAATTATGACGTTATGAATTAGTACAAATGATTCTTTAGTTCCATCTCAGTTCATGCAGATTCGTCTCAACACTCCAAGTTAAAGCTTTCAATTCAGTTCTGTCAAAAAAAAAAAAAAATCCTCAGCGGGTGTGTTTACTCACGCTGTGCGCTCGCAGCACAATCCTGAGGGATTCGTGGGTTTGTTTCCTCCCTAAAGCAGATATTCTTAGGATCTTAGCAGCCTTGTTTGTGAAGGCTGCACTTGTAGTGAGAGAAGAATAAGTTTCTCTACATCAGTAAGACGGTTACTTCTGATAGAGAAAGTCTATCGAAAAGTGCCTTTAACAACAGTTAACTAATACGTTGACAGAGGTGGGTTAATAAATAATAACCAGCAAGGGCTTAGAAATGGCAAATAAAAAGGATATGTTAGATCAATCACTGAGTATGAGGTCCCATCATGGAACCCTCACCCTGTCAAGCTCCAGAAGGTCCAGAGGTTTTCAACCAGAATAATGCCCCTAACTCAGAGGCATGCAGTATGAGAAGAAGTTGAAGAAGCCTAACCTGACGACCATGTCCGAGAGAAAAACAAGGAAAGGCATGATTACGACATACAAAATACTATATAAACTGCAAAACCAAATTAATATTTCACAATTCAGACTATAATTACTGACCGAAATCTGCCGTATAGAAGCCATAAGCTTTTTACCTCATTATTATTATTATTGTTATTATTATTATTATATTTTTAAATAAAGTTTTGTTAAAACAACCATGCCTACAAAACATCAACATTGAAAAACAGAATACGAATTTCCGCCAGCTCCTCAAAAGCGCAAAGGAGAATATAATTCCTGGGAAATACTTTGTCACAGCAAGGCAAACAATTGACATGAATTTCAATGCTGTTAAAATTATTGCACCAAAAACGAGTAGTACAATATACTGTATAATGAATGCATAATTTGAAAGTTGCATGCATTAAGTGTATAATTGAAAAGTTGCACAATGTATAATAAATTATTCCGTTGTGTGTGAGGCTAAAAAAGTTTAATTATGTATACTGCATGAATGTAAATGTCTATTTTGTATAAGCTGTAACTTTATTATTGAGTTTTGTGCTAATGGTATAAGCGGAGGCAACAGCAAGTACCGAATGGAAAGTGACATTAATTTTTTTTTGAAAAAATGAATTAATTGTTTCAATGGGGAGATAGGGAAAGGAAAACGAAAAAAGGTGATAATTTGGTAGAGAGAGAGAGAGAGAGAGAGAACACAGGAGTACATGGGAAAGGTAGATAGCAGAAGACTTTAGAGTCCAGAGCGAGGCTCTATACCGAGAACTTTCTTCTTCTTCTACCTTGATTAGGGGTATGATATAACGTAGGTGGCTGACGCAAGGATAACAAATCTACTATGGGGGAACACATACACCACCACAAAGAACAAAATAACATCGTTAAATATATATGAGACGGAAGTAGATGGAAGGAATGCAATATACTCTATCTCTACTGCATAATACTACTACCACTTCTACTCCTCGATACCACTAAATCTGTATCAAAATGCTGCGCCACAGGTAGATGCAAGCAACCAGATATCCTGAGCAGCGTCAGAGTAAACACCGAGATACCAATGTATATCAGGTCGGTTCTTGAAAGGCGGAACTTAGCACCCATATATTCCATATATATAAACATGTGTGTGTGTGTGTGTGTGTGTGTTACTCACCTATTTGTACTCACCTATTTGTGGTTGCAGGGGTCGAGTCATAGCTCCTGGCCCCGCCTCTTCACTGATTGCTACAAGGTACTCTCTCTCCCTGCTCCATGAGCTTTATCAAACCTAGTCTTAAAACTTTGTATGGTTCCTGCCTCCACTACGTCACTTTCTAGGCTATTCCACTTCCTGACAACTCTATGACTGAAGAAATACTTCCTAACATCCCTTTGACTCATAGGAGTCTTCAACTTCGAACTGTGACCCCTTGTTTCTGTGTCCCCTCTCTGGAACATCTTGTCTCTGTCCACCTTATCTATTCCTCGCAGTATTTTATATGTCGTTATCATGTCTCCCCTAACCCTCCTGTCCTCTAGTGTCGTCAGGCCGATTTCCCTTAACCTTTCTTCGTGGTGTGTGTGTGTGTGTGTGTGTGTGAGGGAGAGGGGATGGGACAACAGAGTCCACTTCTAGTGCCAGTTACGAGAGCCAATTGTCTCTGAGAATATGAAGTGACGTCAAGGAAAAAACTCAAGATTTCTCGATGAGAGAAATGAAACAATGGGAGCACGAACTTGGAAGCAGATAAAACGTAACAAACACAGTGCTCTAACCAAGCATTAGCTGGCAAAGTGTTGCAAAAGTACCGATCAATGAGAAAAGGGTAAACTCGCTTAGAAACATGAATGAAACTAAAAATGAAAAGGAGGGGAAGTACATTTCGACTTCTCACTAAGATCCTCTTCAGGTGCCGTTCACCCTTTAAAAAGGACCTCAGCTAAAGGTCGAAATATACAACGTCTCTCCTAATTTCTTGGTTCATTTATGTCTCTTAAGTGGTTTTCTCTCCGCTTCCACTAACAGGTAACCTATTCAGCAAGAACGCACCGCTCTTGCTGTTTTTTAATATTAAAATAAAATAAAAAAATATATTAATTGAAGGTAGATCAAAGTTCACTGTTGCATCCCTTTGGTCATAGTTCTCGAAATATGGAAAAAAAAATATTTCATTTTTTTTTATAACATTTTACGTGTATTGGATGTTGGCAGGAAAAAAAAGTTAATTTAATTCGTTACACACACACACACACACACACACACACACACACACACACACACACACACACACACACACACAGGGAATACCTGTCAGGGAGACAGCAGCGAGTCATGGTACGTGGCGAGGTGTCAGAGTGGGCGCCGGTGACGAGCGGGGTTCCACAGGGTCAGTCCTGGGACCAGTGCTGTTTCTGGTATTTGTGAACGACATGACGGAAGGAATAGACTCCGAAGTGTCCCTGTTTGCAGATGATGTGAAGTTGATGAGAAGAATTCAATCGGACGAGGACCAGGCAGAACTACAAAGGGATCTGGACAGCCTGCAAGCCTGGTCCAGCAACTGGCTCCTGGAGTTCAACCCCACCAAGTGCAAAGTCATGAAGATTGGGGAAGGGCAAAGAAGACCGCAGACGGAGTACAGCCTAGGGGCCAGAGACTGCAAACCTCAATCAAGGAAAAGATCTTGGGGTGAGTATAACACCAGACACATCTCCTGAGGCGCACATCAACCAAATAACTGCTGCAGCATATGGGCGCCTAGCAAACCTAAGAACAGCATTCCGACATCTTAATAAAGAATCGTTCAGGACCCTGTACACTGTGTACGTTAGGCCCATATTGGAGTATGCAGCACCAGTTTGGAACCCACACCTAGCCAAGCATGTGAAGAAGCTCGAGAAAGTGCAAGGTTTGCAACAAGACTAGTCCCGAGCTAAGGGTATGTCCTACGAGGAGGTTAAGGAAATCGACCTGACGACACTGGAGGACAGGAGAGATAGGGAGACATGATAACAACATATAAGATACTGAGAGGAATTGACAAAGTGGACAGAGACAGAATGTTCCAGAGATGGGACACAACAACAAGGGGACACAGATGGAAGTTGAAGACTCAGATGAATCACAGAGATGTTAGGAAGTATTTCTTCAGTCACAGAGTTGTCGGGAAGTGGAATAGTTTAGGAAGCGATGTAGTGGAGGCAGGCTCTATACATAGCTTTAAGCAGAGGTATGATAAAGCTCATGGCGCAGGAGAGTGACCCAGTAGCGGCCAGTGAAGAGGCGGGCCAGGAGCTTTGACTCGACCCTGCAACCACAACTAGGTGAGTACAACTAGGTGAGTACACACACACACACACACACACACACACACACACACACACACACACACACACACACACACACAATAGCCTTTGTGCCTCTCATTAGCACATTCTTCATATTAACCTTTTTCCAATTCTTCGAAAATTTCTCTTCTGACAATTCTCTTCTCGACCAAATCTCTCTCTCCAGCACTGTTTATTTTGCATAATCCAACCATTGCAAGCTTCAACTTGTCTTCGCCCGTCTGTCGTCCTACTAACAGAATTTTCATAAGTT
>WNWK01000422.1:80000-127500 GCA_009830355.1 Cherax destructor | reverse complement strand
GACACTGAAATTTTAAACACTGAATATTTTTGGCAGCTTAAAAAATTATTTAGGTTAGGTAGGTTTGTCAGGAAACAGGACAAGTGTTTCCTGACGAGGGTCTTAGTTATATGATGACCCGCAGCTGGAAATTTTAGTCATTTGACCGATGGCTTACCGGTCCACCCCTATAAAAATATGGATATATATAGCTCAGAAATGCCACATAATCATTTTATCTTAGAATGAGCTATTGTGTAGCGATACTGGTTTTTTTTTTTTTTGTTACGGGGTATAAAATCTAGCTGGGGTAGGCTAATAGATGTCTCACTTTTGAACTGGTCATCATCTGACTGTATAGGTTCCTTATGAATAAATCACAACCAGAGTACCAATTTGATAAGTTGTCAGGGTGTGCCTAAATGATGAGTTTGTAATAATAATAGCAATATCAATATTAATAATAATAATTATTAATAATTTATTTATCTGAGCCATACAAGGAATGAGTAAGTTAACATGAATTATTCCAAAGTAGGCACAAAGAAAAACCAATAATTATGAAAATACTTGCAATAATAATATTCCTTTGCAATGAAAAACTGAAACAAAGATGATGAAGGAGAGCAAACAATGAGATTTATAATTCTGGAGACCGTTGTGTGTTAGTGTTGTGTGGGCCATCACTCTACCTGAGGAAAGATAGTTTATAAATGATAGTGAATGTGGTTTCATCTTTGAGTCCTTCTGTGTCAGTGGGAATCGACAGACGTGTTAAAAATAAAAATGTAATTACCAATCATTACCATACAGAACAGCCGACATTTAAATGCTGGTAACAAATCTAATGGCCATTAATTATCCATGAGGTAAAAGCAGTGAGTCTGCCTCTGTTAGTGGACACGATCCCTTTCCCCCTCGCCCTTCGCCCCATTCCTTTCCTGTCCTCCCCTTTCCCAGACTTACCCTCCTCCTCGTTTCCCCCACCACTTTCTCTTCCTTTCAATCCCTTTCCTTCCCTTCCCTCCTTTTCCTTTCCTTTCCTTCCTCCTTCACCACTAGAATAGAGTTCCTTTATGTGCTCTTGTTTGGTTGTTTAATGTAGCAGAGAAAGACAGATGGGAAATTAATTCATATGTAAAAAAAAAGGTAGAGAAATTAACAGTCGTAACGAAATGGAAAAAAATAAATTAAAAATTGAAAAGTGGGTTAAAGAAAAGAGAGAAAGTGTAAAAATTAGGCAAAAAGATGAAAATTTATGGGATGATTTAAAGAGAAGAAAGGTTGTAAAGAACGGAAGATTAATGAAGAAAGAAGGTATGGAATATAGGGGTAAAAGAAAATAGAGAATAATTATAAGTTGATAAAGGACTTCCCAAGAGTTACATTTGTTGACCTGTGCAACATGAAACAGAAGTACAGAATTGTTCTCTGTTGCACACAACCATTAATCTTCCTATTGGATTTGCTGTTTTCATCTTTGTTCTTGATCGAAGAACTTCGAGTTACCTTCCCTTCCCTCACATAAAGCCTGATTACCTCCTATTTCAAATACTCTGCATGACCCCTGAATGACCCTGCATGGACCCTGCATGACCCTGCATGGTCCCTGCATGGTCCCTGCATGACCCCTGCTGGGAATTGTCTCTTCCCCATGAACATAATATGCTGATATGTTTGTGAGTTGTCTGTTGATGGTATACCTGGAATATACCTGGAGGGTGTTCCGGGGATCAACGCCCCCCTCGGCCCGGTCATGACCAGGCATGACGGTGGATCTGGGCCTGATCAACCACGCTGTTACTGCCGGCCGTACGCAAACCGAAGTACGAAACACAGTCCGGCTGGTTAGGTACTGACTTCAGGTGCCTGAATTATATTGAAGATGTCTGTTGATAATCTTATTAGCAGGTTAGTTGTCTTTTTAAGCATCTTTATGAAGTTTGTCTCTTAATGCCGATATTTCTCTTACTTGTTTTTAAATATTGAAATTTTTGATACTTAGTGTTGGTGTTAGTTGTCTCTTGATTTTTTTCAGTCTTTCTGATGTATGTTGACATCCTGATCAGTCTCATAGCTGTCTGTTGATGTCCTGAACTGTCTCTTAGTTGTCTATTGACGTCCTAATCAGTCTCTTAGTTGTCTATTGACGTCCTAATCAGTCTCTTAGTTGTCTATTGACGTCCTAATCAGTCTCTTAGTTGTCTATTGACGTCCTAATCAGTCTCTTAGCTGTCTGTTGACGTCATGATCAGACTCTTAGCTGTCTGTTCATGAGCTATCCTGAGTCACACTTCAAAACTCAGTGACGATTCAGAAAAATGTCTTTAAATTTTTCCGTAATGCATTTATTGCGTCGCCTGCTTGGCACCTAACACATCAGAAGCATGAGCTCATTTGCCTTTACGGCATAATTAACTTCTTTCTTACCGTCTTAATAATTGTGTATTAGTGTTATATTTTTCCACAGTTCCCTGTACTAAACTCAACATATCCCATTTTTTATGCAGACCATAAATTCGACTGTCACTATATTGCATTTAATTTCGAACAGCCGATGTTAAACTGGTTTAATTAAAAGCTAAGTGAAAACAAGTGACCCTGTGTCATGAACGAAATTCCCTCTTTAATAAAACTTGCAATTTAATATCGCCTCATTCACTGGGTTACGGCCTAGTTAATGCTAACCTTTGACATTTAATCTGTCTTTTTCCCTTCGTTAATTAACTTTTTCCCTGAAGCATCTTTGCTGGACTTGTGAAACACCTGTGTACCATGGATGGCTCTACTGCTGTGTGTGTGTGTGTGTGTGTGCGTCCGTGTGTGTGTGTGTGTGTACGTGTGTGTGTGTGTACGTGTGTGTGTGTGTGTGTGTGTACGTGTGTGTGTGTGTGTGTGTACGTGTATGTTTAATTCTATCTGTCTCTATTTAATCAATGTATATCATCTGTCTCTACGTTATAAAAAATCAACCATATAAACATACACAATCCAAAAGCACATAGCTATGCTCGTATCTTTTTTGGAGACATATATTATATGTAGAAAGATATTTCAAAATTCATATATTGCTAAGATAGATAGATAGATAGATATCATTTATTCCTAGGATGACTCGAGTCCGGAACATATTCGCACAGTTTAACGACGTCAACGAAATAAACTCAGTTGACCAAATCAAATCGCTGGTCCACAATTGGCTCCAACGTCATCCTATTCCCTATTTGTATATCTCATGATAATATCTCTTAGCTTGTAAATAAACTTAGGATCCCTTAACCTAACCTTGTAGAACACTTGTGTATAAACAGAGAGAGAGAGACGAGGGGTATAAGGTGCTTACTAACAGACTTTACACCAGTGAAAAATAATCGCACACATGAATTTAAGTGGTGTGACAATGTGTTAATATGAAATAAAAAAAAAAAATTTTGAGAAATGTCAGTAGAGTTAAAATCAGCAAGTATAAACACAAGTCATCAAGTCTACCACTGGTCTGTATCAAGAGGTTCCCCAATAACAGTATCATGGAACATATCAGAGAATCAAGACGCTAGAACGTTAGATAATAGAGATCCTCCCTATACAATTCTATTCTGTTTGGGAACTCTCAGAGGATGAATGTCCTTATTCCAGTTCTAGTGGTGGTACCGCCACTGTAGTGTAAGCAAGCCTCTGGCAAGACAATGTTGGAGTGAATGATGACGAAAGTTTTTCTTTTTCGGGCCACCCTGCCTTGGTGGCCACCCTGCCTTGGTGGGAAACGGCCGATGTGTTAATAAAAAAAAATATATATATATACATATACTATATATATATATATATATATATATATATATATATATATATATATATATATATATATATATATATATATATATATATATATATATATATATATATATAATATAAATATATATAATAACTATGTGAAACGCTATAGGATCGATCGTCCCTGAGGGACTTAACTCCCTAACGTCCCTGATGAGAGCTACGAGTGTCATCACTCGGCAGCGGAATTTCAATAAAAAACATGCATAGTCTTTCAGAAAAACAACAGTGCAATAACCAGCCATACATAAAGTAAGAAGACATAAGGGTACATAGACCAAACAGATTTTTTCAGCTTGAAACAAAATACAAAATTTCATCTTTATTACACAGTATACTTTATGATACATAATGAAAAAGAACTACATATGAGGTCCGCTTGACTGGCTTTGTTCAGGGATAAATACAGCACTCACTGTTTGCATGGATCAAGTGTTTTAACCATATTAGCAGTAATTCCTATGATTAAGCCAGCTTGTTTCTTTATATTAGCATTTCTTTTAATCTCTGGGTAATTTATGTTGTAATAGTGCCTGAGTTTATAACGAGACTTTGCATAATGGAATATAAACTCTGAGCCACTGCATATATCCGCCAAGAAGAAAAAAAAGGCTAATACCTTCCAGAGGCATTAAATGTATTCGAGCTGTGCCACATAACTCGCGTGGTATTAACCCCGTGACATTACTCAGTCCTTCAATTACGAGCTGGTCATGAAGCCACGCCTGAGTCATCCAGCTTCCTGGCTCAGTTGTATTGGAATTCACTCGGCCGCCTGGGATATAATTCATGGCAAGGAGAAGGATGCAAGATATAAGTTTAGCCAGGCTTGCAAGCAATGCTGAAGCTCAGGGAAAGGGGGTGAAGAGATAATCTGAGGGTAAATGGCACGAGACAAGGCTTTCCCTGAGGTCATTACGTTGTTATCTGTAATACTAACAGATATAAAATTTTGACTCAGTTAAATGTCTGTAGATTTTTTCCCCTAGTGGATTATTGTCTCGTTTGGTTTCATATATGTTTTGTGTGTAATGTACTCTAGTGTACACTCCTCAATAACTACGTAGGGTTATAAGCAGTTTAGCTTCCCAACCAGAATTCAGATCATTCAACCAATATCGAAATACTATCTTGGAGCAATATCGAAGCCATCCACTCATTAGTTGTTTCAATTACTCTGAGACACCAACCATGACTGAATCATCAACTTTACAATCTGATTTCCATTTCAAGTCAGGCTCGTGTTGGGCTTCACCACAGGTTATGATGAGGATAAATTATCAAGAAGAAAATAAATGCTGGAACTGTGTAGGAGCTCAGTTTTGTGTCATGGTTGGATAATATAATGAGGTATGTAATGCCGACAACTGTATGAAACTGACAATTATGCAGTGTTACGTAACTTTATTATGGAAACGTTTCGCCCACCATGTGCTTTATGAACCCAATACAGTGACAACAAGAGGGAAATGTGTGGTAGTGCAGACGTCAGT
Source organism: Cherax destructor (assembly GCA_009830355.1). Classification (NCBI taxonomy): domain Eukaryota; kingdom Metazoa; phylum Arthropoda; class Malacostraca; order Decapoda; family Parastacidae; genus Cherax; species Cherax destructor. The sequence continues at coordinate 122,197 of WNWK01000422.1, read as the reverse complement.
AGTAGTGTAGGAGGAGCATAAAATAGTTAATAACTTTATCTGAAAGCTGTGTCTCGACTGCCTCAAAAAAAATCAGTTTAGCCACAGCTCTGGAGGTACTGAATCTCCCTGTATTCTATATAACTGTATTGCCAAGGCAAATGACAGCCGATTCTAAACAATGGTGTTTATGTAATCCTGTTCTTTGATGATACGTTTGGCATTATTCCACTTCATTAAGTGGTAGTTCCTGATACTGTAAATATTCCAAAGTTGAAGTTTGTCATACAATATTGAGGAGAGACAATTAGAGACAAACAAAGTCTTGTTAATAAGCGTAAATACCACTATCGTATTGAATATTTTAATATTTCCTTTGTTGTTCGAACGAATATCCACGACCATTTTGTGAAGTGCTGTGAGCCCAGACTTGTCATCAAAAATGAGAATATAAATAAAAGCCACTGTTTAGAATCTTCAGTCATTTATAAAGGCGATACAGATGTGCAGAACACGGGAAGCTTAAATATTTCCAGAGTTTTGGCTAAATTGATTTTATGTAGTCAGAACAAAGCCGTCAGGTGAGGTCATTAACTACTTTGTGCACCCCTCCTAAATTGCAAGTGACCTTCATGCTACTGCATATTTCACTATTTTACTGTCACTCTATTGGATTGATGAGTCGCTGGTGGGTGTAAAATTTCCACAGTAAAGTTATATAACGTTGCATAAGTCTCTCTTTTATGCATATGAGTGGATGACGTGAAACTTTCATGTCCTAAAACTTTGCCAACACAAATTCACGAAATTATTGTTAGCATATTCATCAGGAAGCGCTAAAGGAATAGGGGTCATGAAGAGCCTATATAATGGGAGGCAATTAAGATTGATCCGAGGAAGGGGAGATCAATGATCAAAATATTCTTGAGAATCTACTAACATTCATCAATTTGATTATGGAATATCTAGCACTAATTAGGACATTTAATACCTTAGGGCAGAAGCACCATTTAACCAAACAGAATTTCTATACGTCTCGATATAAATGCTTCTGCTCTATGTATAGATAATCTTCGTGTTAGCGGAGGGGAGGTAGGCAGGAAGAGGGAGACAGGCCTGCGTGTTGCCTGCGTGTTGCCTGCCTGGTTACCGTGTGCCACACTCGAGCAATCTAAATTCATCAGGGAGCACCCAGTGTGGTAGATTATCCTCAGGGACTCGAGCGGACACGCATGTATTCCCGGCTGTGCCAGGCCAGCGACACCTCACGTATGTTATTTGACGGCGACACTAACGAATACGAATGCTGAGAGGGACTGTGCCTGGGAAGTAGAGATGTGGCGGAGGGGAACGGGTACGAGACAAGGAGGACAGGAGTTAGAAGGAACATAGCACAGGATGCGAAGAAGATATGTAGAATAATGCAACAAAGTTTGCACATTCTATAGTCAGTTTAGATAGGAAAAACTTAGTATCAAGTGTCATGATTGCACCAATGCAAGGGATCCTGTATGCACTGGTCCCGGTTTTGGCTGTTCTGGTTAGCCTCTTTTTGACCAAGTCGTTCATAGTGGCGATGGAGCTTCTTACCACAATGAGACTGCTATTAAACAGTACTTTTAAATGTTGATGGCTACGTTGTTAAAGGGAAGGACAATGTATCTGGTGGGTGCTTTCTCAAGTGTAGCGGTGTTAATGATGAGAGCCTGAGATGAAGGTAGGAATTATAGGCTCCTGAATACTTGTAAATTGAAGTCATGTTCTGTGTGGTCTCTAAAAGAGTATAAGAGTTAGTTCTTTTTAGTTTGTTTCCTGTTAGTTGAATTCTTGGTTAGTTGGTTAATCGGTCGTCGCCGGTGGTTAAGAGGACACCAACTGTTGGAAAGAGATCTGGTTGTTCCTTTCCTCCTCGACTGTAAATTATATAGTGGTCTTCTCATTGCTCATGGCATTAAGAACAGTTTGAATACTCAGTTTTAGGATAAATAACTAATATGTTGTCTCCACATTGAAGCCACATTATGTTGATGCAGATAGCTGAAGTGTTCCGTTTTGAGCCCCTAGATACATAGTCTGTTGTTCTGTTCTCTGTAGCTGATTATCAGTTGTAGTTGATTCAAGTTCCAGGATATCAACGAAGTCCTTGTTGGTAAGTGCAGCAGGTCAAAGTTGCCCGAAACTTTGTTTTGTAGTAGTGTGATGGTCCCAACCCCCGCCCCCCAACACACACACACACACACACACACACACACACACACATAACGAAACTAGAGAAAGTGCAAAGGTTTGCAACAAGACTAGTCCCGGAGCTAAGGGGTACGTCCTACTAGGAGAGGTTAAGGGAAATCGACCTGAGGACACTGGAGGACAGGAGAGTAAGGGAGGACATGATAACGACATATAAAATACTGAGAGGAATTGACAAGGTGGACAGAGACAGAATGTTCCAGAGATGGGACACAGCAACAAGGGGACACAGTTGGAAGTTGAAGACTCAGATGAATCATAGAGATGTTAGGAAGTATTTCTTCAGTCACAGAGTGGTCAGGAAGTGGAATAGCTTGGAAAGCGATATAGTGGAGGCAGGATCCATTCATAGCTTTAAGAAGAGGTATGATAAGGCTCACGGCGAAGGGAGAGAGACCCAGTAGCGGCCAGTGAAGAGGCGGGGCCAGGAGCTATGAATCAACCCCTGCAACCACAACTAGGTGAGTACACACACACACACACACACACACACACATACACACAAGAGTGGGAGAGAAAACTAGGAGAGCTTTCTGCAAAGATGGAGAGAGAGCTTTCTGTGAAACTGGAAAAGAGGTTGGAGGAGGAGAAGAAGAACTGGGAGGCACAAGCTGAAGATGCAGTAGCCAGGATAAGGGGCCTAGAAGATGAGGTAAACAGGCTGAAGCAGGTTACAGGGGTATTGACCAGTAAAGACACAGCATCAAGGGGCCCATCGGGAAGGAAGATGTAACTTACGCTATGGCCGTATCTGCCTACCAAGCAGGGCCAAGGAGCGAAGAGGGTGAGCAGCTGAGAGCAGGTGGAGAGGGAATAGGGCAAATGCAGAGGAACGATCATGCCACCAAGAGCAACAGGAAAAAGAAGGGAGAAACAGGAGCCTGAGCTGCAGAGGGAAAGGCAATGGGAGGAGGAGAGGGCAAAGGCAGTGTTTATTCATGGGCTGAAGGAGAGTGAGGGAAGGACACACACTGAAAGACGGCAGGCAGAAAGAAAGGAGATTGAGAGCATACTCAAAGAAATAGGTGAAGAAGACATGTCCGAGATTGTAAATTTTCAGAGAATAGGGGGGTACTCGAAGGGGAGAAAACGACCGCTCAAGCTGATTCTCAGGACAGAAACAGAGAGAGACAGAATCCTCCAAGAGAAACCACGATTGAAGGAAACGGAAGAATACAGGAGGGTGTTCCTAGACCGGGACAGAACAAAAACAGAACGACAGCAGCTGAGGAGAGGACACAAAGGCGAAAGGAGCGAGGAGGAGGGACAAGGACAGAATCAGTAGAGGACAACCAGAGCAGGGCGGAGCAACAAGAACAAGCACACACAGAACCATCCCAAACACCCAACAACCAAGCACACTATCCCAACACAAACTACAACCAACAATCTCAGCCCCCACCCAACACTCCACTATAGAATCCCACAGTACACCACCAGGTCCCCACCCTCACAGACCCCCAAAACACAGTAGTAGAGAGGAAACTGAAGGTATGGTACACCAATGCTGATGGAATAACAAATAAGTGGGAGGAGTGGCACGAAAGAGTCAAAGAGGCATCACCGGACATAATAGCTCTCACAGAAACCAAGCTCACAGGTATGATAACAGATGCCATCTTTCCAATGGGATACCAGATCCTGAGGAAAGACAGAGGGAACAGAGGGGTGGAGGAGTGGCACTGCTGATCAAAAACCGATGGGATTTTGACGAGATGGAGAGAGGAGACGGAGGAGAAGCTGGGGATTACATAGTAGGGATGCTACAGTCTGGAGGTCCCAAGGTGGTAATTGCAGTGATGTATAACCCACCACAGAACAGCAGGAGGCCAAGGCAAGAGTATGATGAGAGTAACAGAGCGATGATTGACACTCTGGCAGAAGTGGCCAGAAGGGCTCGCGCGAGCAGGGCGAAGCTACTGATCATGGGTGACTTCAACCATAAGGAAATTGATTGGGAGAACTTGGAGCCACATGGGGGCCAAGAAACGTGGAGGGCTAAGATGCTGGAGGTGGTACTGGAAAATCTCATGTACCAACACGTAAGGGACACTACCAGAGAGGAGGAAATGACGAACCAGCGAGACTGGACCTAGTATTCACCCTGAGTAGTGCAGATATTGAGGACATCACACATGAAAGCCCCTTGGGGCCAGTGATCATATGGTTCTAAGTTTCGAATACATAGTAGAGTTACAAGTGGAGGGGAAGCAGGAAGGGCTGCACAAATGAAGCCAAACTACAAGAAAGGTGACTATGTGGGCATGAGGAACTTCCTGCACAGAGTTCAGTGGGACAGAGAGATGGCAGGGAAGTCAGTAGACGAGATGATGGAATATATGACAACAATTTGCAAGGAAGCTGAGGAGAGGTTTATACCCAAGGGTAACAGGAGAAGCGAAAAAGACAGGATGAGCCCATGGTTCACCCAAAGGTGCAGGAAGCCAAAACCAAGTGTGCAAGGGAATGGAAGAGGTACAGAAGGCAAGAACCCCGGAGAATAAGGAGAGCAGTCGTAGAGCCAGAAATGAATATGCACAGATCAGAAGGGAGGCCCAAAGACAGTACGAGAATGACATAGCAGCGAAAGCCAAATCTGACCCAAAGCTGCTGTACAGCCACATCAGGAGGAGAACAACAGTCAAGGACCAGGTGATCAGGCTGAGGAAGGTAGGAGGGAGGTCACAAGAAATGACCGGGAAGTGTGTGAGGAGCTCAACATGAGATTCAAAGAGGTGTTCACAGAGGAGATAGAAGGGCCTCCAGAAAGGAGGAGAGGTAGGGTACACCATCAAGTGCTGGACACAATACACACAAATGAGGAGGAAGTGAAGAGGCTACTAAGCGAGCTAGATACTTCAAAGGCGATGGGGCCAGATAACATCTCTCCATGGGTCCTGAGAGAGGAGCAGAGGAGCTATGTGTACCCTAACAACGATCTTCAACACATCTATCGAAACAGGGCAACTACCTGAGGTTTGGAAGACAGCAAATGTAGTTCCAATTTTTAAAAAGGAGACAGGAACGTAGCACTAAACTACAGACCAGTGTCACTGACATGTATTGTATGCAAGGTCATGGAGAAGATAGTCAGGAGAAGGGTGGTTGAGCACCTAGAAAGGAATGAGCTTATCAACGACGGCCAACACGGTTTCAGGGACGGGAAATCCTGTGTCACAAACCTACTGAAGTTCTACGACAGGGTGACAGCGATAAGGCAAGAGAGAGAGGGTGGGTAGATTGCATATTCTTGGATTGTAAGAAGGCGTTTGACACAGTTCCACACAAGAGATTAGTGCAGAAGCTGGAGGACCAGGCAGGGGTAACAGGGAAGGCACTACATTGGATCAGAGAATACCTGTCAGGGAGACAGCAGCGAGTCATGGTACGTGGCGAGGTGTCAGAGTGGGCGCCGGTGACGAGCGGGATTCCACAGGGGTCAGTCCTGGGACCAGTGCTGTTTCTGGTATTTGTGAACGACATGACGGAAGGAATAGACTCCGAAGTGTCCCTGTTTGCAGATGATGTGAAGTTGATGAGAAGAATTCAATCGGACGAGGACCAGGCAGAACTACAAAGGGATCTGGACAGCCTGCAAGCCTGGTCCAGCAACTGGCTCCTGGAGTTCAACCCCACCAAGTGCAAAGTCATGAAGATTGGGGAAGGGCAAAGAAGACCGCAGACGGAGTACAGCCTAGGGGGCCAGAGACTGCAAACCTCAATCAAGGAAAAGATCTTGGGGTGAGTATAACACCAGACACATCTCCTGAGGCGCACATCAACCAAATAACTGCTGCAGCATATGGGCGCCTAGCAAACCTAAGAACAGCATTCCGACATCTTAATAAAGAATCGTTCAGGACCCTGTACACTGTGTACGTTAGGCCCATATTGGAGTATGCAGCACCAGTTTGGAACCCACACCTAGCCAAGCATGTGAAGAAGCTCGAGAAAGTGCAAAGGTTTGCAACAAGACTAGTCCCGGAGCTAAGGGGTATGTCCTACGAGGGAGGTTAAGGAAATCGACCTGACGACACTGGAGAACAGGAGAGATAGGGAGACATGATAACAACATATAAGATACTGAGAGGAATTGACAAAGTGGACAGAGACAGAATGTTCCAGAGATGGGACACAACAACAAGGGGACACAGATGGAAGTTGAAGACTCAGATGAATCACAGAGATGTTAGGAAGTATTTCTTCAGTCACAGAGTTGTCGGGAAGTGGAATAGTTTAGGAAGCGATGTAGTGGAGGCAGGCTCTATACATAGCTTTAAGCAGAGGTATGATAAAGCTCATGGCGCAGGGAGAGTGACCCAGTAGCGGCCAGTGAAGAGGCGGGGCCAGGAGCTTTGACTCGACCCCTGCAACCACAACTAGGTGAGTACAACTAGGTGAGTACACACTGGAGTATGCAGCACCAGTTTGGAACCCACATTTATCTAAGCACGTAAAGAAACTAGAGAAAGTGCAAAGGTTTGCAACAAGACTAGTCCCGGAGCTAAGGGGTATGTCCTACGAGGAGAGGTTAAGGGAAATCGACCTGACGACACTGGAGGACAGGAGAGATAGGGGGGACATGATAACGACATATAAGATACTGAGAGGAATTGACAAGGTTGATAGAGACAGAATGTTCCAAAGATGGGACACAGCAACAAGGGGACACAGTTGGAAGTTGAAGACTCAGATGAATCACAGGGATGTTAGGAAGTATTTCTTCAGTCACAGAGTAGTCGGGAAGTGGAATAGCTTGGGAAGCGATGTAGTGGAGGCAGGTTCCATACACAGCTTTAAGAAGAGGTATGATAAAGTCCATGGCGCAGGGAGAGTGACCCAGTAGCGGCCAGTGAAGAGGTGGGGCCAGTAGCTATGTCTCGACCCCTGCAACCACAACTAGGTGAGTACAACTAGATGAGTACACAGGTTGTCTGCTGTTTTTCAGAAGACTGATTGCATTAGACTTCGAGCAACTATTCACATTTTCCCCAATACGATTATACTAAAAGCAATTTAAGGTCTAATCAGAGAAAATACGTTAGAGCGCAAGAGGAAGCTCACCGTTTCCTTTGGTCTATGCCAACTGGAGCACTATAGAGATTTACTTTCGGTAAGATGCGGAATGAATGAAAAAGTTGTAAAAATCTTGCACCAAAACCACTGTGGACTTCAGTGCTTGGCAAAGTTTGCTCTGGTTAGTTTTCGACCGACCAGCCTTTTACCTTAAGAAGTTAGCCAGAGGGTCAAGCTCCTAATTGGTTTTAAAATGCTTGGGGTACACATTCAGTCTACACAGATAAACAAGAACATATTCGTAGTATTCGAGCGCTTCCGTGATCTCTCACATTATATATATATATATATATATATATATATATATATATATATATATATATATATATATATATATATATATATATTAGGGATGTATCGGATGTGAAAAATTTAGATATCCGGTATGCGGATGTGTATACGGATGTCTTACTTGCTTATTTTGCGGATGCGGATGCGGATGCGGATATCTGCTTACAGTAAAATACGGATGCGGATGCGGATATCTGCTTACAGTAAAATACGGATGCGGATGAGGATATCTGCTTACAGTAAAATGCGGATGCGGATGCGGATTACGGATGTCACATCTTGACATCCGGGCGGATGCGGATGTGGATGCGGATTTTGCAGGACAGTCATAAAACACCTGATTTTTTTTTTTACCACATGGCAAATACTTTCATTACATAATACTTTTAATACATAATACTTTTATTACATAATCAATTGACATTTGCTTAATACTTAAAGTTATGATTGGAAGGTTTTTCTTCAAGAATAACAGTTTCTCTGCATTTTCTGCCAGAAGTCGTTTTCGTTTGTTGGGCTTTATCAAGTCACAAACACATCTCATATCTGTGTGTGACTGAGATCTGTTTGTCACAAACAGATCTCAGTCCAATACAAAGGAGAATGGGTTTGATTGGTGTCGTGGGTGCGGGAGTGAATTCTTGGGTAGCTTTGGGTAGTGGTGATTTTGATAAGGACTTGCCTTGCATGGGCCAGTAGGCCTTCTGCAGTGTTCCTCCATAAGAACATAAGAAAGGAGGAACACTGCAGCAGGCCTGTTGGCCCATACTAGGTAAGTCCTTCACAATCCGTCCCACTAACAATATTTTCCCACTCAATCCAAACCCTCACTCATGTGTTTATCCAACCTAATATGTTTATCAAACGCTATTTACATCCCTATATTAATTCCTGTTTTCCATTTATACACCTCCACAGTGTTACTGTGTGTGTGTCTCTCACACATATGCAGATGAATGGTTCAGAGAACCGACAAGTTGATAAATTAGACACATATGCAACACTTGGGTATCTTTATTGAGGAAACGTTTCGCCACACAGTGGCTTCATCAGTCCAATACAAAGGAGAATTATATAATCAGTCCCTTAACCTTGACTCGATGTTGTCAGTCCATCAATCTTGATAATAATACAACATATGTGTGAAGAAGTGACTTATATACCGTAGGCAGGAGAGGTGCACCAGTAGTAGCAGGTGTTACATTTGACCAATGTGGAAGTAGGTGGTGGCCAAGGGTTAGGCAAGTGAAGAATTCCCTGTATTAAGATACCAAGATGTTGCTGTGTCAGACAGTAACTCCAGGTTGAGGGACTGATTACCTCAAACTCCTGTTCTTCACGATTCTCCTTTGTATGGACTGAAGAAGCCACTGTGTGGCGAAACGTTTCCTCAATAAAAATACATAAGAACATAAGAACGGAGGAACACTGCGACAGGCCTGCTGGCCCATACTAGGCAAGTCCTTCATAATCCATCCCACTAACAAAATATTTGCTCAACCTAATTTTCAATGCATATGTGTCTAATAAACACATAAGAAGTATAATTTATAATTTATTTCCATTGCATATGTGTCTAATTTATCAGCCTTGTAGGGTTATTGAAGCTAGCACCTTGGGTAGTTTTAAATTTAGGTTGGATAAATTCATGAGTGAGAGGGGTTGGTTTTGAGTGGGACTCGAACATGAGTAAATAGAATTATCAAAGCTTATTTCTTGGATAGAATTGAAAATTTGGTTGGGCAGCATACATAAGGGGGATTACCAACAAACCCCTGGCTGTCTTCAAGCAGGCACTGAACAGGCACCTAAAGTCGGTACCTGACCAGCCAGGCTGTGGTTCGTACGTTGGACTGCGTGCGGCCAGCTGTTACTGCTGGCCGAGGTGGCCAGAAGAGCCCACACAGGGAGAGCAAAGTTGCTAGTTATGGGTGATTTCAATCACAAAGAGATTGATTGGGAAAACCTGGAGCCCCACGGGGGTCCTGAATCATGGAGAGCCAAGATGATGGATGTGGTACACTGGTGGAAATATTAGGATGTGTTTCCTTAAGACAACTGTTGTCCCTGTTCACCCATCAGTAAAATAGGTACCTGGGTGTTAGTTGGCTGGTGTGGGTTGCATCCTAGGACCAAATTAACCTAATTTACGGGAAATGCTCTGCATAAGTATATATATATATATATATATATATATATATATATATATATATATATATATATATATTATATATATGATGGGGTCCACCTCTGGTGTAAATTGTGGGACCCATTGCCTCGGAGAAGTGGATAAAAAGGCTTCTGGTTGATCAGGCTCTGGCCCAACATGAGGCCTGGTCACAGACCGGGCCGCAGGGGCGTTGACCCCTGGAATTCTCTCAAGGTAAACTCCAGGTTAGTGGGATGGATTGTGAAGGACCTGCCTAGTATGGGCCAACAGGCCTGCTGCAGTGTTTCTCCTTTCTTATGTTCTTATGTTCTCTCTCTCTCTCTCTGCACAGGTCATTAAGTTATAATATTTGAAGCTGCAATGTTAATTTGTAAATCATAAGAACAAGTTTGTGGGAAACAAACATACAAGCTCTGTAATTTAGGTTATAATATCCGCCACATCCGCTTTGTTTGGCCCGGATGCGGATGCGGATATTTATTTAATAGTGATTACGGATGCGGACGTGGATGCGGATGTCTCATTTAGGAAAAATACGGATGCGGATGCGGATGCGGATGTCTCATTTAGAAAAATACAGATGCGGATGCGGATGCGGATGTCTCATTTAGGAAAAATACGGATGCGGATGCGGATGTCTCATTTAGAAAAAATGCGGATGCGGATGTAAGAATTTATGCGGATGCTCCGGGGATGCGGATGCGGATACGGATATCCGATACATCCCTAATATATATACATGTATATATATACCCATGGGGAAGTCTAGAAGAATCCTTCCTCCGTAAGCCATTTGTGTCGATAAAGGCTACTGAAATGCTGGAACCAAGGGGCTAGTAACCCCTTCTCCTATATAAATCACTGAAGGTAAATAGAAGAAAAATTATGAAAGAGTTTTTTCTTTTTCAGGTCGTGTTGCCTCGTGGAAGACGGCCGTTGTGTTAAATAATACTGTCTTAGCAAACGTCCCTCGGGACGAATCTTCTGAGATTTCTTACTCATTTCTACAACTTTGCAAGCTCTTGATGATGTGTTGATTGCAACACGTAAGGCCTAGAGATATTATTCAACTCACCCTGTGGTTGTTTTGCATTGCATATTATATATATATATATATATATATATATATATATATATATATATATATATATATATATATATATATATATATATATATATATATTATATATATATATATATATATATATATATATATATATATTATTATTATTATTTTATTAACACATCGGCCGATTCCCGCCAAGGCAGGGTGGTACGAAAAAGAAAAACTTTCATCATCATTCACTCCATCACTGTCTTGCCAGAGGGTGCTTTACACTACAGTTATAAAACTGCAACATTAACACCCCTCCTTCAGAGTGCAGACACTGTACTTCCCATCTCCAGGACTCAAGTCCGGCCTGCCGGTTTCCTGAATCCCTTCATAAATGTTACTTTGCTCACACTCCAACAGCACGTCAAGTATTAAAAACCATTTGTCTCCATTCACTCCTATCAAATACACTCACACATGCTTGCTGGAAGTCCAAGCCCCTCGCACACAAAACCTCCTTTACCCCCTCCCTCCAACCTTTCCTAGGCCGACCCCTACCCCGCCTTCCCTCCACTACAGATTTATACACTCTCGAAGTCATTCTGTCTCGTTCCATTCTCTCTACATGTCCGAACCACCTCAACAACCCCTCCTCAGCTCTCTGGATAATAGTTTTGGTAATCCCGCACCTCCTAATTTCCAAACTCCGAGTTCTCTGCATTATATTCACACCACACATTGACCTCAGACATGACATCTCCGCTGCCTCCAGCCTTCTCCTCGTTGCAACATTCATCACCCATGCTTCACACCCATATAAGAGTGTTGGTATAACTATACTCTCATACATTCCCCTCTTTACTTCCATGGACAAAGTTCTGTGTCTCCACAGACTCCGAAGTGCTCCACTCACCTTTTTTCCCTCATCAATTCTATGATTTACCTCATCCTTCATAGACCCATCTGCTGACATGTCCACTCTCAAATATCTGAATACATTCACCTCCTCCATACTCTCTCCCTCCAATCTGATATCCAATCTTTCGTCACCTAATCTTTTTGTTATCCTCATCACCTTACTCTTTCCTATATTCACTTTCAATTTTCTTCTTTTACACACCCTACCAAATTCATCCACCAACCTCTGCAACTTCTCTTCAGAATCTCCCAAAAGCACAGTGTCATCAGCAAAAAGCAACTGTGACAGCTCCCACTTTGTATTTGATTCTTTATCTTTTAACCCCACACCTCTTGCCAAGACCCTCGCATTCACTTCTCTTACAACCCCATCTATAAATATATTGAACAACCACGGTGACATCACACATCCTTGTCTAAGGTCCACTTTTACTGGGAAATAGTCCCCCTCCCTCCTACACACTCTAACCCGAGCCTCACTATCCTCATAAAAACTCTTCACTGCTTTCAGTAACCTACCTCCTATTCCATACACCTGCAACTTCTGCCACATTGCCCCCCTATCCACCCTATCATACGCCTTTTTCAAATCCATAAATGCCACAAAAACCTCTTTACCCTTATCCAAATACTGTTCACCTATGTTTCACTGTAAACACTTGGTCTACACACCCCCTACCTTTCCTAAAGCCCCCTTGTTCATCTGCTATCTTGCTCTCTGTCTTACTCTTAATTCTTTCAATAATAACTCTACCATACACTTTACCAGGTACACTCAACAGACTTATTCCCCTATAATTTTTGCACTCTCTTTTGTCCCCTTTGCCTTTATACAAAGGAACAATACACGCTCTCTGCCAATCCCTAGGTACCTTACCCTCTTCCATACATTTATTAAATAATAGCACCAACCACTTCAAAACTATATCCCCTCCTGCTTTTAACATTTCTATCTTTATCCCATCAATCCCAGCTGCCTTACTCCCTTTCATTCTACCCACTGCCTCACGAACTTCCCCCACACTTACAACTGGTTCTTCCACACTCCTACAGGATGTTATTCCTCCTTGCCCTATACACGAAATCACAGCTTCCCTGTCTTCATCAACATTTAACAACTCCTCAAAATATTCCCTCCATCTTCCCGATACCTCTAACTCTCCATTTAATAACTCTCCTCTCCTATTTTTAACTGTCAAATCCATTTCCCTAGGCTTCCTCAACTTATTAATCTCACTCCAAAACTTTTTCTTATTTTCAACAAAATTTTTTGATAACATCTCACCCACTCTCTCATTTGTTCTCTTTTTACATTGCTTCACCACTCTCTTAACCTCTCTTTCTCTCCATATACTCTTCCCTCCTTGCATCACTTCTACTTTGTAAAAACCTCTCATATGCTACCTTTTTCTCCCTTACTACTCTCTTTACATCATCATTCCACCAATCGCTCCTCTTCCCTCCCGCACCCACTCGCCTGTAACCACAAACTTCTGCTGAACACTCTAACACTACATTTTGAAATCTACCCCATGCATCTTCGACCCCATTGCCTACACTCTCACTAGCCCATCTATCCTCCAATAGTTGTTTATATCTTACCCTAACTGCCTCCTCTTTTAGTTTATAAACCTTCACCTCTCTCTTATATATGGGAGGCTCGAACCGTAGTCCCGAAATTATCAGGTCCAGCGCTTTGGCGATGAGCTACGGTGCTTCTAATAGGAAACTTTCACAGGAGGCACTGCTGTGCCCTCTCTAAGGACAAAGAAACCCCATAGCTCAGCTTAAAGCTCTGCACCTATTAATCTCGGGACAATGGTTTGAGTCCCCCGTCCACCTTTCTGCTTATTCATCGACAGTCATAAAATTACGACTTCAATTTAGTTCATAGACTTTGGCTTTGCTGGAGGTAAGGATAGATTTAACATAAAAATTACTGTGGCTGTAGGAAAGGACAGTAGGGTTTCAGACTCGTAGCCACTGACATACAGGACATAGCTGTCCCTTCTGGGACACTTACTATCAGAAGCTCCGCAGCTCAGTAGTAAAATTGTTGGACCTGTTAATATCGAGACCACTGTTCGAGCCTTCAGTCCTCCTCGCTGTTTATTCTTCGACAGTTGTTCATTACGACTTTATATATGTATATATATTAAATGTAGACAGATAAATTGCATTAGTATTTACGTATAGTAACATTTCGAAGAATCAATGATTTTACATTTGCTAGTTTAACACTCATGAATTATCCCCATTTTCATGTTTGCCTTTTTCACAATCTCCCGATCTGTCTTCCTCTCCTGTTTCAGTTCCTTCCCTCTCTCCCTTCCCCCTTCATCCGCCTCTCTCTTCTCCCCTCTCCCTCTTTCCGCCTCTCTTCTCTCTTTCCCTTTTCCATCTCCCTTCCGTCTGCAAATACTTTCTGAGGTTTGCTTTCTCTTGAAAATTGATGGTTGTGTGTTGCTGGTATCATATTGATGATACCCTGTTGCTGGTACCATGTTGTGAGTAACATGTTGCTGGTACAATGTTGCTGGTACCATATTGTTTGTACCATGCTGTGGGTACCATTTGGTAGCTACCATGTTGTGTTGATGGCAGGATTCTGCGCCTGGTACAATCTACCGCTACAACAAACATTAACTTGGGAAGGGCTAGTTAATTAGGTGTTCTTGAACGAGGTTACCGCTTTCCTTCATATTGGCTAAGTTCACTCAAGTTTGATTCACATCACTTCACATATACGTAACTTTGCCAAGGTTCACACACACAAACAAGCTCGCTCGCAAACACACACACACGCACACCAGGGGGGCCAGGAGCTATGAATCGAACCCTGCAACCACAACTAGGTGAGTACACACTACACACACACACTACACACACATACACACACTACACACACACACACTACACACACACTACACACACACACTACACACACACACTACACACACACACTACACACACACACTACACACACACACACACACGATACACACACTACACACACACACTACACACACACACTACACACACACACACTACACACACACACAATACACACACACACACTACACACACACACACATACACACACACACACACACACTACACACACACATGCACACACACACACACACTACACACACACTACACACACTACGCACACAATACACACACACGCACACAATACACACACACGCACACAATACACACACACGCACACACAGGCGGGCACACACACACACACACACACACACACACAAACATACACATACAACAGGCCTAGTGTCTAATCGACATGGGCCTAGGACAAAATGGTAACTAACAAACACACACACAGCTATGTGTACCCCTAACAACAATCTTCAACACATCTATCGAAACAGGGCAACTACCTGAGGTATGGAAGACAGCAACTGTAGTTCCAATTTTTAAAAAAAGGAGACAGGAACGTAGCACTAAACTACAGACCAGTGTCACTGACATGTATAGTATGCAAGGTCATGGAGAAGATAGTCAGGAGAAGAGTGGTGGAGCACCTAGAAAGGAATGAGATTATCAACGACGGCCAACACGGTTTCAGGGACAGGAAATCCTGTGTCACAAACCTACTGGAGTTCTATGACAGGGTGACAGCAGTAAGACAAGAGAGAGAGGGGTGGGTAGATTGCATATCCTTGGATTGTAAGAAGGCATTTGACACAGTTCCACACAAGAGATTAGTGCAGAAGCTGGAGGACCAGGCTGGGGTAACAGGGAAGGCACTACATTGGGTCAGGGAATACCTGTCAGGAAGACAACAGCGAGTCATGGTACGTGGCGAGGTGTCAGAGTGGGCGCCGGTGACGAGTGGGGTTCTACAGGGGTCAGTCCTACGACCGGTGCTGTTCCTGGTATTTGTGAACGACATGACGGAAGGAATAGACTCCAAGTGTCCCTGTTTGCAGATAATGTGAAGTTGATGAGAAGAATTCAATCGGACGAGGACCAGGCAGAACTACAAAGGGATCTGGCCAGACTGCAATCCTGGTCCAGCAATTGGCTCCTGGAGTTCAACCCCACCAAGTGCAAAGTCATGAAGATTGGGTAAGGGCAAAGAAGACCGCAGACGGAGTACAGTCTAGGGGGGCGCACATCAACCAAATAACTGCTGCAGTATACGGGCGCCTAGCAAACCTAAGAACAGCATTCTGACATCTTAATAAAGAATCGTTCAGGATCCTGTACATTGTGTACGTTAGGCCCATACTGGAGTATGCAGCAAGAGTTTGGAACCCACACCTAGCCAAGCACGTAAAGAAGCTAGAAAAAGTGCAAAGGTTTGCAACAAGACTAGTCCCGGAGCTAAAGGGTATGTCCTACGAGGAGAGGTTAAGGGAAATCGACCTGACGACACTGGAGGACAGGAGAGATAGGGGGAACATGATAACAACATATAAGATACTGAGAGGAATTGACAAGGTGGACAAAGACAGAATGTTCCAGAGATGGAACACAGCAACAAGGGGACACAGTTGGAAGTTGAAGACTCAGATGAATCACAGAAATGTTAGGAAGTATTTCTTCAGTCACAGAGTGGTTGGGAAGTGGAATAGTTTGGGAAGCGATGTAGTGGAGGCAGGTTCCATACATAGCTTTAAACAGAGGTATAATAAACCTCATGGCGCAGGGAGAGTGACCCAGTAGCGGCCATAGAAGAGGCGGGGCCAGGAGCTATGACTCGACCCCTGCAACCACAACTAGGTGAGTACACACACTCACACATACACAGCTGAGTCTCGACCCCTGCAACCACAATTAGATGAGTACAATTAGGTGAGTACACACACACACACAGGACTAACAACACTGGAGGAAAGAAGGGTCAGAGGAGACATGATAACGACATACAAAATACTGCGGGGAATTGACAAGGTAGACAGTGACAGGATGTTCCAGAGAGGGAACACAGAAACAAGGGGACACAACTGGAAGCTGAAGACTCAGATGAGTCAAAGGGATGTTAGGAATCATTTCTTCAGCCACAGAGTAGTCAGGAAGTGGAATAGTCTAGAGAAAGATATAGTGGAGGCAGGAACCATACATAGTTTTAAGACAAGGTATGATAAAGCTCATGGAGCAGGGAGAGGAGAGACCCAGTAGCGGACAGCGAAGAGGCGGGGCCAGGAGCTGAGTCTCGACCCCTGCAACCACAATTAGGTGAGTACACACACACGCACGCACACACACATATACAACAGGCCTAGTGTCTAATCGACATGTGTCTAGGACAAAATAGTAACTAACTAACACACACACAAACAGAGGAGCTATGAGTCGACCCCAGCAACCACAAATAGGTGAGTACACACACGTCACAAAAATTTGATTTTCAGACACCGATAGCCTTAGGACAGAAAGGCAAAAGATAAAAGTGAGAGAATTGTGAGTTTAGATAAAGTATGGATAAAAAGGGGGATGTGATGCCTGATGAATAGTGAAGGTTATGTGTGGGTGAACAGACTGCTCAAGGACGGAAGCAAAAATAAGGGACAGACTTAATTTGGCTTTAGGTAAAATAATAAACAATAAGATATGTTAGAGATCCTCTTAAAGAGAAGGAAATTGGAAGCCTGAAAACTGGGGAAGAGACAATGAATAGAAAACTGAATACTGTGGTAAAGAAATTAATAAGAGGCTGAAGACTGAGGTAAAGAAGGGGAATCAGAGTTTAACTGTTGAAAGGAAAGGAACAGAGAATGAAACTGGAGAAAGGGGAGGAACGGAAAGATGAAACTGGAAATAGAAGGCTGAGGACTAGTGTGAAGAGGAAGATGAATCGTCCAAACATGTGTAGTGCTGATGGAGGGATATATATATATATATATATATATATATATATATATATATATATATATATATATATATATATATATATATATATATTATAATTAGAAGCATTCCTCTGATCCCACAAGCAAAGTCCTCAAGATGCAGCTCATTGACAAAGCGCTGGGGATTTCATAGATTACAGCAAATAGCTAATGTAATTTCCCAGATTGTGGTTCGTGTGTGTGTGCGTACGGGTGTATATGAGTGCAATTATCTATTTGAAATTGCCTATTTGAAGTTACTGGAATTGAACGTGTATTCGTGGCTTTCCTTCTTATTTTGTAAATATATGTTTTTCAAACATATCATTGATTTTGCTCACAATATTTCATCTTGGTTTTATTGTAGCCATCTACTACTTGATATGTAAAGAAATAATATACAATATACCTTCTGCATTGTATCTTACGTAGTTTTAAGTTATGGTTTCTTGTTCTTCCATTCACAGTCACAAAGTAATTCTCTCCTTTCTAAGTTTTCACATATTTATGAATATTTGTATGAAGTTATCCTGTCTCCTTCCTTCTACTGTCTTCCAACATTGGCATTTTCTGTGCCTTTGTCGCATGTTTTAAAACTTTTCCTGGTTTAACTATGTTTTTTAATGCGCAGACAACATACTACAGCTGCCTATTCCAATTTCTCTCTGGCATGCAACATTTTTTTTCTCGTTGTCTTATATACATTTGAATGATTTTTGCGAAATTATTGCATACACAAATTTTCGCTTGCCTTATTCGGCAAGATGAGTGTTTATATTTAAGCCAATATCGCAAGATTTACCTATTGGCACGATATATATAAATATATATATATATACATATATATATATATATATATATATATATATATATATATATATATATATATATATATATATATATATATTGATGCCGATTAGGTAAAACTGGTCAATTAGCAAGAACCTATCTAAAATTAAGTCCTTTCTAAAATTTTCTCTTATACGTTTAAAGATATATTTTTTTCATTTATGTTAATGTAAGAATTTACAATTTTGTACCAAGATAAACTTTGAAAACCTACCTAACCTTATTACAACAAGCGCAATTTAATTTAACCTAACCCAACTAAATATATTTTAGATACGTTAACATTAATTTAATAATAAACAAACACAATGAAATATATTTTTTTCGTTATGTTCAGAATGATTTTGGCGAAATTATTGCATACACAAATTTTCACTTGTCTTATATGGCAAGGTGAGCGTTGCTATTTAAGCCAAAATCGCAAGTTTTACCTAATCCGCACGACTTATATATATATATATATATATATATATATATATATATATATATATATATATATATATATATATATATATATATATATATATATACACAATGTGATTTTTTAAAAACATAGAGTATATTATGTGGTCCTTCAGCCTTAATTAGCCAAAATATTGATCGTAAATTGTAAAAAATCCTCACCTGAGAGAGACTAAACAAGGTCAGAGTCGTGATCAGCGTCAAAGTTAACTTAAAACAAAATTTGGTGTTTGAACTGGATAAAAAAAATTGTTGGATAATGGAAGTAAAGCTTTATTATCCTCATCTAACCTTGAATTTGAACTTTTTTATTTCTGGGATCAACTTTGTGGCAAACCTCTGGTCTTTCACAATGGCCAGTGCAGAGGTTTATGGCGAGGTGGAGATTTGATGTTTGGTTAATGAATAGATGGGGTAAATGGTAGAGTAAGTTTGAGTATATTGCCTTAGCTCCATTCACATCCATGTTTTCTCCCTCCCTCTGTAAATTCTGCAGTCTCATGCAACTGAGTCCTGGCCTCTGGCTTTCAGAAGTAAAGAGTGGTTGATTCTGCTAGTCCCCTTTCATTAACTTCTACCCATCTTCCTGTGGTCACTGCGATTTACCGTTAGCCTCTAGCTTCTGTCCTCTTATTTAGTAATTTTCCGTAACTCCTACACTCTGACCACTGAATCCAGCACCGGCAAGGCAGTGGGTGCCGTGGCACGTCATAGGGCCATCCGCTACTTAATGTGTAGTTTGATAAATAGTGTTTCTGGGCCTCCGCCATATTGCTGGTACCGCTGACCAGGGTCATAATATGACAAAGATATGTGTCAGGACTTTTTTTTCTGAAGAATAAACTTACAAAATAACTCCTAGTCCTAGGGGCTCCTTTTCCTCTGTATAAAAGCTTCTCTGCATTTGATTGTTTCTTAAAGGTAGTTTTCCTCGTCGATAATATATATGTGGTTTGTAATATATATGTGGTTTGTACCCACGAACGAGTGGTATTGATCAATAACAACACTGCGACTAGCCAAGGCCAGTACACCAAACAGGGAGGAGAATGAAATTAGCTCAGAGGCACCCACACCACCGTATG
Source organism: Cherax destructor (assembly GCA_009830355.1). Taxonomy (NCBI): domain Eukaryota; kingdom Metazoa; phylum Arthropoda; class Malacostraca; order Decapoda; family Parastacidae; genus Cherax; species Cherax destructor. The sequence continues at coordinate 102,205 of WNWK01000422.1, read as the reverse complement.
TCCTCGGATGACGGTAAAACACCTACCTTGGCTGGGTGCGTCATTCTTGTAGGATTGCGTGGTCCTGTGGGTTAGAGCGTCATGTGTTTTCGCTCACCATGATGTGGGCCAAAGCAACATGGGTTCGAATCCTTGGCTAGTCGCAGTGTTGTTATTGATCAATACCACTCGTTCGTGTTACTAATAATATATATATATATATATATATATATATATATATATATATATATATATATATATATATATATATATATATATATATATATATATATTTTTATTTTTATTAACACATCGGCCGATTCCCACCAAGGCAGGGTGGCCCGAAAAAGAAAACTTTCATCATCATTCACTCCATCACTGTCTTGCCAGAAGGGTGCTTTACACTACAGTTATAAAACTGCAACATTAACACCCCTCCTTCAGAGTGCCGGCACTGTACTTCCCATCTCCAGAACTCAAGTCCGGCCTGCCGGTTTCCTGAATCCTTCATAAATGTTACTTTGCTCACCTCCAACAGCACGTCAAGTATTAAAAACCATATGCCTCCATTCACTCCTATCAAATACGCTCACACATGCTTGCTGGAAGTCCAAGCCCTCGCACACAAAACTTCCTTTACCCCTCCCTCCAACCTTTCCTAGGCCGACCCCTACCCCGCCTTCCCTCCACTACAGATTTATACACTCTCGAAGTCACTCTGTCTCGTTCCATTCTCTCTACATGTCCAAACCACCTCAACAACCCCTCCTCAGCTCTCTGAACAATCGTTTTGGTAATCCCGCACCTCCTCCTAATTTCCAAACTCCGAATTCTCTGCATTATATTCACACCACACATTGACCTCAGATATGACATCTCCACTGCCTCCAGCCTTCTCCTCGTTGCAACATTCATCACCCATGCTTCAACCCATATAAGAGCGTTGGTATAACTATACTCTCATACATTCCCCTTTTACTTCCATGGACAAGGTTCTTTGTCTCCACAGACTCCGAAGTGCTCCACTCACCCTTTTCCCTCATCAATTCTATGATTCACCTCATCCTTCATAGACCCATCCGCCGACATGTCCACTCCCAAATATCTGAATACATTCACCTCCTCCATACTCTCTCCCTCCAATCTGATATCCAATCTTTCGTCACCTATTCTTTTTGTTATCCTCATCACCTTACTCTTTCCTATATTCACTTTCAATTTTCTTCTTTTACACACCCTACCAAATTCATCCACCAACCTCTGCAGCTTCTCTTCAGAATCTCCCAAAGCACAGTGTCATCAGCAAAAAGCAACTGTGACAACTCCACTTTGTATTTGCTTCTTTATCTTTTAGCCCAACACCTCTTGCCAAGACCCTCGCATTCACTTCTCTTACAACCCCATCTATAAATATATTGAACAACCACGGTGACATCACACATCCTTGTCTAAGGCCCACTTTTACTGGGAAATAGTCCCCTTCCTCCTACACACTCTAACCTGAGCCTCACTATCCTCATAAAAACTCTTCACTGCTTTCAGTAACCTTCCTCCTATTCCATACACCTGCAACATCTGCCACATTGCCCCCTATCTACCCTATCATACGCCTTTTCCAAATCCATAAATGCCACAAAACATCTTTACCCTTATCCAAATACTGTTCACCTATATGTTTCACTGTAAACACTTGGTCTACACACCCCTACCTTTCCTAAAGCCCCCTTGTTCATCTGCTATCCTGCTTTCTGTTTTACTCTTAATTCTTTCAATAATAACTCTACCATACACTTTACCAGGTACACTCAACAGACTTATTCCCCATAATTTTTGCACTCTCTTTTGTCCCCTTTGCCTTTATACAAAGGAACAATACACGCTCTCTGCCAATCCCTAGGTACCTTACCCTCTTCCATACATTTATTAAATAATAGCACCAACCACTCCAAAATTATATCCCCACCTGCTTTTAACATTTCTATCTTTATCCCATCAATCCCAGCTGCCTTACCCCCTTTCATTCTACCCACTGCCTCACGAACTTCCCCTACACCCACAACTGGCTCTTCCACACTTCTACAAGATGTTATTCCTCCTTGCCCTACACACGAAATCACAGCTTCCTGTCTTCATCAACATTTAACAAATCCTCAAAATATTCTCTCCATCTTCCCGATACCTCTAACTCTCCATTTAATAACTCTCCTCTCCTATTTTTAACTGTCAAATCCATTTGTTCTCTAGGCTTCCTCAACTTATTAATCTCATTCCAAAACTTTTTCTTATTTTCAACAAAATTTGCTGATAACATCTCACCCACTCTCTCATCTGCTCTTTTTTTACATTGCTTCACCACTCTTTTAACCTCTCTTTTCTCTCCATATACTCTTCCCTCCTTGCATCACTTCTACTTTGTAAAAACCTCTCATATGCTAACTTTTTCTCCCTTACTACTCTCTTTACATCATCATTCCACCAATCGCTCCTCTTCCCTCCTGCACCCACTCGCCTGTAACCACAAACTTCTGCTGAACACTCTAACACTACATTTTAAATCTACCCCATACATTTTCGACCCCATTGCCTACACTCTCACTAGCCCATCTATCCTCCAATAGTTGTTTATATCTTACCCTAACTGCCTCCTCTTTTAGTTTATAAACCTTCACCTCTCTTTACTTACTGATTCTATTTTCCTTGTATCCCATCTACCTTTTACTCCCACTGTAGCTATAACTAAAAAGTGATCTGATATATCTGTAGCCCCTCTATAAACATGTACATCCTGAAGTCTACTCAACAGTCTTTTATCTACCAATACATAGTCCAACAAACTACTGTCATTACGCCCTACATCATATCTTGTATACTTATTTATCCTCTTTTTCTTAAAATATGTATTACCTATAACTAAACCCCTTTCTATACAAAGTTCAATCAAAGGGCTCCCATTATCATTTACACCTGGCACCCCAAACTTACCTACTACACCCTCTCTGCATGTTTCTCCCACTTTAGCATTTAGGTCCCCTACCACAATTACTCTCTCATTTGGTTCAAAAGTTCCTATACATTCGCTTAACATCTCCCAAAATCTCTCTCTCTCCTCTACACTCCTCTCTTCTCCAGGTGCATACACGCTTATTATGACCCACTTTTCGCATCCGACCCTTATTTTAATCCACATAATCCTTGAATTTACACATTTATATTCCCTCTTTTCCTTCCATAACTGATCCTTCAACATTATTGCTACCCCTTCCTTAGCTCTAACTCTCTCAGATACTCCTGACTTAATCCCATTTATTTCTCCCCACTGAAACTCGCCTACCCCTTCAGCTTTGTTTCGCTTAGGGCCAGGACATCCAACTTCTTTTCATTCATAACATCGGCAATCATCTCTTTCTTATCATCCGCACTACATCCACGCACATTCAGACACCCCAATTTTATAAAGTTTTCTTCTTCTCGTTTTTAGTAGATTTGTACAGGAGAAGGGGTTACTAGCCCATTGCTCCCGGCATCTTAGTCGCCTCATACGACACGCATGGCTTACGGAGGAAAGATTCTTTTCCACTTCCCCATGGACAATAGAGAAAATAAAAAGAACAAGAGCTATTAAGAAAAAGAAGAAAAACCTAGATGTGTGTATGTATATATATGCATGTGTATGCCAGTGTAGTGTGACCTAAAGTGTAAGTAGAAGTAGCTAGATATACCTGTTATCCAGCGTGTTTATGAGACAGAAAAAAAGACACCAGCAATCCTCCCATCATGTAAAACAGTTTCAGGTTTCTGTTTCACAGTCACCTGGCAGGACGGTAGTACCTCCCTGGGTGGTTGCTGTCTACCAACCTACTACTATATATATATATATATATCCTCCTGGAAAACTTATTTATATTACAAAATTTAATAGAAGCCATATAGGAATGGGACATATCCCCTTTCCCCTTCCCTCAAAAAAGAAAATGGTTACATTTATTTATTTCTACTCTTTCTGCCTTTGAACTTCTCTTTGTTTCTCCTGTCTTTTTCGTCTTTTTACCTTTTTCTATTTCAAATACACTAACAGAGAAGTGTTCTGTTGTGTAAAGGATGAGAGTACCGTCCAGTGTTTACTACCCGCTAATAGCTGTGTTCCTGCCTCTATTCATTTTAAGCTTGGATCTACCATTCGCGTTATTATTAATCGGTGTAAACTATATACGTCTCATTTTATGCTGAGCAACGTTCATGTCGTGAACAAGGTGAACCGAGCTTTCATTTGCTCAGTTGGCCAGTGACTCTCCAATATCTGCTTCTTGAAAGATCATTATTCTTTCGAAGAACATAATAACTTTGTCAGAAAAATATTTTTCCGGAATAATGCGGAGTTAAAATACTAAAATTTTTAATGTAGCATAGTATGATACCTGTCAACTGTCTGTCCAAGAAACTTAGCAAGGTATATATAACCTTAAGAAAATTTGTTTTGGCTTTTCACACAACCGTAAAAACCTGTTATCATTACGGTGTTGAACTCTCAGCAGAGTTGATGTAACACCATTTCTACTCCAGGTATAGAATAAATTGCCTTAAGTGGTCTTCTATCTTGTCCAGAAAGTCGTAAATATGATAGTGGCAGCTATCCAAGATAGTGTTTCATGTTGGAGAGTGTAGGGAAAATGTTCCTAATATAGAGAATTTGGAACAAACTGATATCTGTCACGTAATAGATGCACTTTAAGACTGCAGGTTTCTTGGATTCGTTGATCTATAGGTTAAACTTTGGTTCTTCGCAATCATATGCCATCATCTCGTTGTCTAGTTCTCAAAGCCTATTGTTCTCAACAACTTGGCGATGGTGCTTTATTAGCCAAGATACAGGACACGTATGTCTGGACATGGATCACTCTTAGACGCTGACCCGTTACTGGTTAATCATACGCTGGTCTACCGGATTAAGGTTTTACACTCCACTTATAGAATATCAATACATAGTAGTATATGCAAAACAAAACAACCATAGTGAAAAAAAAACAGTGAAATGCCACGCGCTTTCGTGACTTCTCACATTATCAAGGAACTGTAAAAAACAAAACATCATATAAAGAGGAAAGACTACACCTCACAATTACGTCACCACAACAAGACTACACCTCACAATCACCACAACAAGACTACACCTCACAGTCGCGTGACAACACCCGACTCTGTGAAACACACCTGATAGGATTTTTACTTGTCTAATGTATAATTAAATTCTTTCACAGAGTCGGGTGTTGTCACGCGACTGTGAGGTGTAGTCTTGTTGTGGTGACGTGATTGTGAGGTGTTGTCTTTCCCCTTTATATGCCTTCCTGTTGATGTTTTGTTTTTTATAGTTCCTTGATAATGTGAGAAGTCACGAAAGCGCTTGGAATTACTCTGATCTTTTTGCATAGTAATATATCCTCTCTCTCTATTTTTCTATCATTTTTCTTTCTATTTCTCTTTGTTTCCCACCGTGTACCCAGCGTGGTCCGTGAAGGGTCTTCCAGTACAGAGGCCGTTAATATCAAGGCCTCAACCTTTGTCTTGTAGATGGACAGCGAATTTTTTTTGTGGGTAAATTTTTTAGAAAAGCTATTTTTCACGAGGGTCAGTGTTAGCAACGGTAGCTGGGGTGGACGTTGTCAAACTAGCGGTCAATAACGGGAAAGGGGAAGAAGGATGGAGGGGAAATAAAGGAAGGAAGGAGAGGTGAGGGTTAAGGAAGGGTGTGATGAGTACGGAAAAAGTGGTAAGGGATTAGAGGGAATGGATGGACGGGAGGACATAGGAGAAAAGTCAAGGAGAGGGGTAGAAAGGACGAAAGGAAGGGATTTTGAGAAGGTTGGTAGGAGGGAAGGGTTGTGATGCAAGAGGGTGCGACTTGGAATTTCAGTGTGATGGAGAAAAGAGACACTAATAAACAAAGGGTATATATATATATATATATATATATATATATATATATATATATATATATATATATATATATATATATATATATATATATATATATATATATATATATATATATTTATATATATTATATTATGTGTGTGTGTAGAGAGAGAGAGAGAAAGCAAAAGACAGATAGACTGACAGAAATTGAGGAATAGGGCCTCACGCGATAAAGCTGAAATTCCCCCTTTTCAATATTCATCAGAACTGGTTCGAAGCAGACCGTATATTACAGTCTTTATATACATATATATATATATATATATATATATATATATATATATATATATATATATATATATATATATATATATATATATATATATATATATATATATATATATATATATATATATATATATATATATATATATATATATATATATATAAGTTTAAAAAAATACTTGAATATTCAGGTGCTTATACCACATACAATTAAGATGATCTATCATTTGCTGAGTCACACGTGTAGTGTGGATCTGACGCCGAATTAGGGTACAGGTTGCTTGTCTTATGAGTCTCTTGATACAACCAAGTTTCGTGAGCCATTTAACTGTGACTGTTTACATAATTCACTCGCGCTGGGCTCACTTGACTTTACACCATGAAAGTTGTATTTTATGACTTTACTTTGCATCTTCAGTATTTAAATTGCATATATAGACTTCATCATTTACTATATGTAGTGCCTAACTCCTAGGCTTCGAAGAACATTCAGCAACTATCACACAAGATATTAAAGAGTTGAAAGTACAAGGAGTGTTGTTCATGTGTTTAGAACTATCATACGTATGTATACTCTTCCTACTGAGTCCCTTCTGAGAAGCGTGAACACAGAACTAGGAAATTTGTCATAGTTTTAAGTAACTCTCTTCTTCGCCACTAGTTCCAGTAGCTTTTACTTAAGCATTGACTTTTCATAAATTTCCTGCTTTTCCCCTTTCTGATTTAGTTCCTAATGTTGATTGCATGAATCAATTACGTTTTCTGTGTTGCCCTCAAATGTATCTATACCTGCACGTCAATACAAGTAACTCCTCTGCAAGAGGTCCAGTACAGTGGCAACAAAGTATCATGGTTTTTCTTGTTTCTTCCTCCACATAACAGATGTCTCCTTGACAGGGCGTCTATGATAGAACATTATTTCTATTTTCCTATAATTTTTTTTCACAAATTGTTTTGCCTGCCAGTGGGATGGTGGAAGTGTTACGGAGCATGACGAGAGAACCTTCCATTTTTCTTTCTCTGACTTGCCTTTTGTAAAAGAAGCTATAGAATTATTTTTTCAACAGATAACCTACTTATATACCAAGCGGTCTACATTAACTAATTTGATATGTATTTTTTGCTTTATCCCACTATTTTTCCCGTTTTTTCGTTTCCTTCTGTATCTTCTCTCGTTATCCTGCATTCACGGTTCGCACATCATTTCTCTTTCATTCTTATTCTCCTACTCTCTCCTCTCTACTTCTCCCCCCCCCTCACCCTTTACACTCTCTTATTGTGGTAAAATTTGGTTCTGCCACTTCTATTTTATGTTGCTTAATCCTCATCAACTTTCTATTTTTTTTCACTCTCCATTTGCATAATCTTTTTTTTTGCTCAGGGTTTTGCAAGGTTAGGTATAGAGTTTCTAACTTTATTTACAAGTTAAGAGCTGTTACCTTCAACTCTCTCTCTCTCTCTCTCTCTCTCTCTCTCTCTCTCTCTCTCTCTCTCTCTCTCTCTCTCTCTCTCTCTCTCTCTCTCTCTCTCTCTCTCTCTCTCTCTCTCTCTCTCTCTCTCTCCATATTCCCATCTCTCCCCTTTCCCTCTTTGCATTGCCTTCCCTTCCTGTACTTTATTTTCTCTTCCTTATCATATTTTCCCTTCCCTCCTTCCCTATTTTTATTTTCTTCATCTCAGTTCCCTTTCCTTCCCTCTTGCCCTAATTCCTCATCATTCTCGTCTTCTCTCTTACCGTAATTCCCCATCCTTCCCTTCCTCCCTCTTTCCCTTTCTCTCCCTCTGCATTTATTCGTAATCACTCTCTGTTTTTCCCTTCCTCGCTCTCTATCTCTCCTTCCATTCCTTCCTTCAATGAGTCTCAGTTTTTGTTCTTCCATCATATTTTCCTTTCCTTCCATTCTCTCTGTAGCGCCAATCTATTCCTTCATTCCTCTTTTACTACTCAATACCATCTTCTCTTCTATCTTCTCAGTTCCATAGTCCCTTCCTGTTTCTCATTCCCTGGTCTGTTTATTCCCTCCCTGTTCCAGTAAACTTCCCTTCCTCACGCCCTCAAAGCTCTTCCATCTCTTCTCTTGCCTTCCTTCGTGCCCTTCTCACATCCCTCATGTCCCCGTTTTCATTACGTGTTATTAAGCTTTTATTCTCTTCTCTTGCTGTTCCCTCTCCTTTCTCCAATTTCCCCTTGTATCCTCGTCCGCATAACATTGTCTCCCTCCTTATGTATCCTTCTGCTCATCTCCTTCACTATTCCTCTCTTTTTATAATATATATATATATATATATATATATATATATATATATATATATATATATATATATATATATATATATATATATTTAAATATAGGATGGGGTCCACCTTGGTGCAAATTGTGGACCCATACCATATATGTCGTGCCGATTAGGTAAAACTGGTCAATTAGCAAGAATTCATCTAAAATTAAGTCCTTTCTAAAATTTTCTCTTATACGTTTAAAGATAATTTTTTTCATTTATGCTAACGTAAGAATTTATAATTTTGTACCAAGAGTAACTTTGAAAACCTACCTAACCTTATTTAATTTAGCCTAACCCAACTAAATATATTTTAGATACGTTAACATTAATTTAATAATAAACAAACACAATGAAATATATTTTTTCGTTATGTTCAGAATGATTTTGGCGAAATTATTGCATACACAAATTTTCACTTGTCTTATATGGCAAGGTGAGCGTTGCTATTTAAGTCAAATCGCAAGTTTTACCTAATCGGCACGACATATATATATATATATATATATATATATATATATATATATATATATATATATATATATAGTCGTGCCGATTAGGTAAAACTAGTCAATTAGCAAGAACTCATTTAAAATTAAGTCCTTTCTAAAATTTTCTCTTATACTTTTAAAGATATATTTTTTTCATTTATGTTAATGTAAGAATTTATAATTTTGTACCAAGAGAAACTTTGAAAACCTACCTAACCTTATTACAACAAGCGCAATTTAATTTAGCCTAACCCAACTAAATATATTTTAGATACGTTAACATTAATTTAATAATAAACAAACACAATGAAATATATTTTTTTCGTTATGTTCAAAATGATTTTGATTAAATTATTGCATACACAAATTTTCACTTGTCTTATATGGCAAGGTGAGCGTTGCTATTTAAGCCAAAATCGCAAGTTTTACCTAATCGGCACGACATATACATACACGGGCTTGTTACTGCTGGCAGCACTCAATCCATCTTAAGAACCCCAGCCCGATTGATTTGCAACTGACTTTAGGAACATATACAGTTCACTCTTGAAGACAGCTTGGAGTCTGTTGGTAATCCCCATGTTGAATAGTTTAGAGCCCGTTACCCTTACTGTCTTGTCTGGCAATGTACCCATAGCACCCCTGCTTTTCCAAGGACTGGTTCTAAGAGAAATCTCTCAATTTTCTTCTAGAAATGTTTATTTACTTCTCCTACTCTATCATGTTCTCCATTCATATTTTCTTAATTCTTGTAGTCAATTCCTTCTAATATATAATTTGTCTTACACTGTTTCTTATTACTCGTGTTTTTTTTTTATTCTTGCTTCCCTTCTTTAAATTATTTGTGTACTTCTGTATTCCCTGTACTTCTATATACTTGTTCTCGCATATCTTCCCTGATCTATTCTTCTTCTATTGCCCTGATCCCCTTCTCTATAATTCTTGCTTTCACTTCTCTCCCTATTATTATTGCCTCGCATGTCACAAACGCTACACTCCCTCTCTTCCTTCATTCCTATCTCCTTCCTTCGCTCTCTCCATCTCCGTCTTTTCTTTGCTACCTACTGCGCTCTTTCCCTCTGTCCACCCCCATCCTCATTCCCTCCTTGCCATCCAAATTTCCTCCCTCTCTCTCCCTTACTGCCATTCACTTTTGCTCCCTCTGTTTCTCCCTCCCTGCCATCCACCCTTCCTTCCTACCTCTCTCTCTCGCTGCCTCTTCCGCTTCTTTACACCCCCTGCTCCTCTTTCTATATCTTTATATTCACCTCTATATTGTTTTCTAACTTCCCCTTTCTGTCTTTGCATTCTATGTTAATTGTATACATTATAAGTCTCGTCTCTCTCTCTCTCTCTCTCTCTCTCTCTCTCTCTCTCTCTCTCTCTCTCTTTCTTACAGGTTAAATTAAGGATTCCTTATTTTTATTTTCAAGTTAAGAGCTGTTACCTACATCAGCTCATTTGAAAGCCTTTTTATCATGAATCATAAATATATGGAACAGGATGAAGGTGGAGCCATCTGTGAACCAGCAATTTCATTTGATCAACGGACTTTATTTCGTTGATATAATTATGGTGTACGAATGTATTCCAGACTCGAGTCATCCTAGGAATAAATGATCTCAGATGAAGTGATGTTCTGGAGATGGCTACAGTCAGAGTGAAGTTACTGCTTGCTGCCCGTTTTGTCGTGTAGAAGCTCTCTTCTCACTGTCCTCGGAGTGGAGCCGAGTGTCGTACCTTGATAATATTGGACTTGTGCATAACAGTAATGTCACCCATATCCCTCCGGTGTTATAGGTTCTTCTGAAGTCCAGGCGATAGATGAGTCGTATTGCTCTGTTCTCTATTCTTTCAAGAAGTCGCAGATGAGACGGAGGGCAAGCAATCCAAGAAAGTGGAGCATACTCAATTTGTGAGCGCACTTGTGCGTCGTACAGAATCTTGGAACCTCTACTGTCAAGCACATGTGAGATACGTCGAAGTGCTGTAACCTTTCTGGCCGCCTTGTTTGCAAGATTTACAACGTGGTTCTTCATGGTCATTTTGGAGTCAAAATTCACCCCAAGGATATCAACTTTGTTTCCGGGTACCAGCACTCTCATATTCATTTGTACTACTGCTCCAGCATTACTATCATGGTCCCTCAAGACCTTCATTTGTGTTTTCTCAGGAGCAAATTTGACTTGTCTTCGTTTACCCCTGATTGATAGAGCTGTAAGCTGGTGATTGATGCAACTTAGAGCAGCTGGCCTTTCCTCTCTTGGATAAGTAAATGTCAGAGTATAGTCGTCTGCGTATGCGTGGGATTCTGGGATGAGATGAAGGTCATTGAAGTAGACATTCCATAACAATGGCCCAAGCACACTTCCCTGTGGAACATTTGCACCAATAGGATGTCTAGCTGACCATGTCCCGTTGAGAACTACACTTAGAAGGTAATTCTCTCTCTCTCTCTCTCTCTTACTCTCTTCTTCATCTTCTCTAAATCTCTCTTATCTCTCTTTTACAAGGGTTTTACAGTTGGTTAGGATTCTCTTATTTACAAGTTACAGCTTTACCATCTGCTCATTTAAAAATCTTTTTATTAATATGAGACATACAAATAGGGAACAGGATGAATATGGAGTCACTGATTTTATTTCGTTTATATCTTTATGCTGTACGAACATGTTCCAGACTCGTGTCATCCTAGGAATAAATGATCTCAAATGTAGCGATGCTCTGGAAAAGGGTACAGAGTGAAGTTGCTGCTTGCTGCCCGTCTTGTTGTGTAGAAGCTCACTTTTCGCTCTCACTTTTCTTTGTCTGTCTGTATGTATGTATGTCTCTGTCTGTCTGTCTGTCTGTCTGTATCTCTCTCTCTCTCTCTCATTTTTTTACAGATGGGTTTTACAAGGCTATGTTAAGGGTTCCTAACTTTATTTACAAGATTAGAGCTGTTATGTACATCAGCTCATTTTAAATCTCTCTCTCTCTCTCTCTCTCTCTCTCTCTCTCTCTCTCTCTCTCTCTCTCTCTCTCTCTCTCTCTCTCTCTCTCTCTCTCTCTCTCTCTCCCTATGTATCTATATTTATTTTTTTACACAGGATTAGGTTTAGAGTTCTTAACTTTATTTACAAACTATGATTCTCTCTCTCTATCTCTCTCACTCTCACCTTCTCTATGCCTGCCTCCGGAGTACGCAGTTTTTTGCTTTAGACACTGTCCCCTTTAACTGGTTGGCCCAGGGCGAGTCTACCCCCCCACGACCCCTCCGCCTACCAACCCACTCATTCCACCCACCCTCCTCCCACTACCTCTCTCCCTGCGCCACCTCACCCATCGTTCCTACCCAACCCACCTGCCTCCCCTCATCTTCCATGCCCACAACCCACCCTCATCCTTCCCTATCTTACCTTCCAGTCCACCTTCTCTCCTAGCCTACAAACTCTACTGCCAACACCTACTGCCCTCCATCTCACCTTTCCTCCCTACCACAGCCCACCTTTCCTCACTCCTGCCAACCATCACAACCCTCCTCCAACCCTACCATCACTACTTTCTCTTCTTGCTCATTCGTTCTCTATTTTCCTATACCATCCTTTCCCATTTTCTTGCCCACCACCGTTGCCACCATAGCAAAAAACATGAGCACTTGTGTGTTAGCCAGCTGTTGAGGGTGGCAGCTAGAGGAAAAATGTGTTAGTATACTCCAGTTTCTGCTGGAATGTCTTATCCAGGTTAAGAAAATTCCAGTTCCTGCTGGAATGTCTTATACAGGTTAAGAAAATTCCAGTTCCTGCTGGAATTAATCATATGTTTCGTTAAAGGTAGCCATGATGTTTATTTAAAAAAAAATACTAAAAATTGTTCCATCCCACCACCACCACCATCTTCTTAGCCCACCACCACCCTCTTCTTAGCCCACCACAACCCTCTTCTTAGCCTACGACCACCCTCTTCTTAGCCCACCACCATCCTCTTCTTAGCCCACCACATCCCTCTTCTTAGCCCACCACAACCCTCTTCTTAGCCCACCACAACCCTCTTCTTAGCCCACCACCATCCTCTTCTTAGCCCACCACCACCCTCCTCTTAGCCCACCACAACCCTCTTCTTAGCCTACGACCACCCTCTTCTTAGCCCACCACCATCCTCTTCTTAGCCCACCACCACCCTCTTCTTAGCCCACCACCACCCTCTTCTTGGCCCACCACCACCCTCTTCTTAGCCCACCACAACCCTCTTTTTAGCCTACAACCACCCTCTTCTTAGCCCACCACCATCCTCTTCTTAGCCCACCACATCCCTCTTCTTAGCCCACCACCACCCTCTTCTTAGCCCACCACAACCCTCTTCTTAGCCCACCACCATCCTCTTCTTAGCCCACCACCACCCTCTTCTTAGCCCACCACCACCCTCTTCTTGGCCCACCACCACCCTCTTCTTAGCCCACCACAACCCTCTTTTAGCCTACAACCACCCTCTTCTTATCCCACCACCATCCTCTTCTTAGCCCACCACATCCCTCTTCTTAGCCCACCACCACCCTCTTCTTAGCCCACCACAACCCTCTTCTTAGCCCACCACCATCCTCTTCTTAGCCCACCACCACCCTCCTCTTAGCCCACCACAACCCTCTTCTTAGCCTACGACCACCCTCTTCTTAGCCCACCACCATCCTCTTCTTAGCCCACCACATCCGTCTTCTTAGCCCACCACCACCCTCTTCTTAGCCCACCACCACCCTCTTCTTAGCCCACCACAACCCTCTTCTTAGCCCACCACAACACACTTTCCAGCCCACCACCGCCACTACCCATATTACTTCCTCCTTTGTGATTACATTTCATCATTAGAAGTAAGAGTTAAATGTGTTGTGCGGTGTGAAGAAAACCTGGTACTGAGGCGAGGAGAAGAAGAAGGAAGTAGGGAGGAAAAGCAGGAAGAAATGTAGAAAGGTGGATTGAGAAGACAGAAGTGGAGGAAGGATATAGGAAGGATGAGAAAGTAAAGAAAAAGATGAAAAGTGAAAAGGAGGAGCAAGAGGAACTGGATAAAGACTGACAAGATAAAGATAAAAATAATTAAGAAGAGAGAGGAAAATGGAATGGAATATTGGTGATGAAAATATTCCTTGCAGACAGACAGACAGACAGACAGACAGACACACAGACAGACAGACACACAGACACACAAACACACAGACACACAGACACTCAGACAGACACACAGACACACACACACACGAATCGTTCAGGAGCCTGTACACTGTGTACGTTAGGCCCATATTGGAGTATGCAGCACCAGTTTGGAACCCACACCTAGCCAAGCACGTAAAGAAATTAGAGAAAGTGCAAAGGTTTGCAACAAGACTAGTCTCAGAGCTAAGGGGTATGTCCTACGAGGCGAGGTTAAGGGAAATCGACCTGACGACACTGGAGGACAGGAGAGATACGGGGGACATGATAACGACATATAAAATACTGAGAGGAACTGACAAGGTTGACAGAAACAGAATGTTCCAGAGATGGGACACAGAAACAAGGGGACATAACTGGAAGCTGAAGACTCAGATGAGTCAAAGGGATGTTAGGAAGCATTTCTTCAGCCACAGAGTAGTCAGGAAGTGGAATAGTCTAGAGAAAAATATAGTGGAGGCAGGAACCATACACAGTTTTAAGACGAGGTATGATAAAGCTCATGGAGCAGGGAGAGCAAAGACCCAGTAGCGGGCAGCGAAGAGGCAGGGCCAGGAGCTGAGTCTCGACCCCTGCAACCACAATTAGGTGAGTACAATTAGGTGAGTACACACACACACACACACACACACACACACACACACATATATATATATGTATATATATATCGTATAAAATTTAGGGTAGGCTTGTCCGTTCTGTGAGTTGTTTATAATCATATTACAATTTCGCGAGTTGCACCTTATTTACTTTTATTCAAATTGGGTTAAAAATTACTCAGCATACTTTTTATTAGTAATCACGCCAAGAATCATGTGGGTAAGGTCAGTACGGAAGAGGATCGACACGAAAACCTCTAGAAATGGATTCCAAGGGTCACAAAATTCAACCTAAATTTTCTGTAGCGTCCGGATCACATTTTATGAAACTGTATTTCCGTCAATGCTGGAATAAGTTTTAATGATGACTAGTTGACTAGTAGTTCTTACCCTCAGTCATTTTTCATCTACTGAATATATAATGAAGATTAGATAGTAACATGAACAACTAGGCACCACATGTTTTTATTATGGTGATCTGCAAACACTCTAGGTATGCCACAATACCCCTGTATGTAATTACTTACTAAAATTTCATATTTTCTTGAATATAACTGTGTATGAACGAGCACTGAGAGGGATTCAACCCTCTAACGAGGAGGAAGTCCGTTTAATACTAACCAAACGCGATGATCAAGATGAATACAGATACGTTGATGAAAATAGCAACACGTGACACATAGGGAGTAGTTTGGTTTATATTACTGTATTTTCCGGTATATAAGAAGCGCTTTTTTCCCAAGAGAATCTTGGAAAATCAACCTGCGGCATATATGCTCTAGATCAGGGTCAAGGGTAAGTTATGGGTTACTGGCAAGTGGTGTTTTATAAAAGTATAAAAGGACATACAGTTCATTATAGTAATAACGTTGTAATACTCGTAATGCTCGTGCGTCTTATATGCCGGAAAATAAGGTGTATCAAAACACAGAGAGAGCAGAGTTTCAACCCACTTCTCAGATATATCAAGTCGGTCAGTATAGCGGCACCTGACGTTATGGCCGAGCTGCCAATACCATTCAATGTACCATTTTCTAAGACTGAATTGAATTCCCTTCTACAGTGAGGCTACAAGGGCCTAGACACCAGGCTAAGCGATTTTTCGACATAAGCGGAGGATCGAACACTGGTGGCGGGTAACGAGGCATTGTTACATATCACTCAGGAAAGTCGAAAGGAAAAAAAAAAACATTCGGGTTTCGTAGCCTCCACTAAGAGATGAAATTGAAAAGCATGCATACAACAGCCAGGAAAATAATAATGAAAATGTTCTCGAGAAAATAACGTTTGGTGATGGGTTGTCGCGCACCGTAGCAATGCATCGACGTTTGTAGAGAAGCGTTTGTAGCTTACAAACAAAGGAATCCATCAGAGTATAGTGATATCAACATTCTTTTATAGGTGTGAAGAAAGAGCTCTAAATGTTGCAGCGAGGAGGAAGCTGGAGACAGTGAGGCTGTCAGGTTAGAGATCAATATTCTGTGTGAAAATTATACAAAGAATGAGGAGTAAAGAAATTAGAAGACAGTGTTGTGATATAAAACTTTACATCCTGGAAACGCTTTAGTCATACAGAACGAGTCAATCAAGATAATTTACGTGAACAATTGAGGTTTTGGGAGGTAGGATTCTGAGCATCCAGCAGGCATATATGTGCGTCGTAGATTGGATTAGATGAAGAGGAGTTGCTTTTCGAGAATCGGCAGACTGTTGTAGTGTGTGAATTTCAGGGAAGACAGAGCGAATTTAAACTTAAACATGTTTTGGACACCCTGCCCTGCTGGGAAACACTGTCAGTTTGTTAAATGAAGAATATAATATGTGTATATATGATTGTATGTATATATGTTACAATTTAATATCATCATATTGTAATTTTAACAGTATAATATCATCATATTGCAATTTGAAATAAAATATATAACTAGAATATCCTCAATCAATTTCTCTAGTATTATGTACATAGTCTATAAGTCATTAGATTAAGCTGCCCCTAATGCCATGGCATGTCAGTGGTTCTCCTTGCACTTCAGTTTATGATTGTAACTACCAATATCTATGTAAAATTGCAAAGAAATAAAATTTACTTTACTTTACTACTTTACATGTATGCATGTATGTATGAATGAATGTACGTGTTTGTATGTATGCATGTATGTATGTATGTATACATGTATGTATATATGTATGCATACATGTGTGAATGTATGTATGTATATATTACACCTGTCCCATTATAATGCGGATCGGATAGTTAAATACTTCTCAGACGTAACTTAAATTCTTCCCAGATATTTTTTTAGACATAAATGAATCTAATTTGTAAAATCCCAAACCAATATTCATATTAAAAATCATAACTATATATATACAGAGGGAGAGATATAAATAGATGGATAGATAGAAGCTATGCCATATATTTAACTTTTGAATTATGCTTTTCACTGTTGTGACACCAGTCATTCATCATGTTACTTGAGAAAGATTTCCCTGTTGGCCATCAATGTCTTGGCAAGAACATAACTTAGCACGCCAGAAGCAGGGAAACTGACAGGCTAGCACGTAGGTAGAATGGCAATTAGGCAGACTGGCAAGTAAGCGGGCATTCAGGCAGGCAGGCAGGAAGGCAGGGCAGACAGGGCAGGCAGGTAGGCAGGCAGGCAGGCAGAAAGAAAATAGTCGGACACTCTATGCAGGATAATTTGTTAAAGTGTCTCACAAAGTAGTCAAACTATATCTTATTTATTTTATCCCTATAATGAAATCTTTACTTACATTTTCCTTATTTCTTTTGCGTTGTCTCACTTGTTTCATATCACTGTTTTTCTCCAGCTAAAGAAAAAAGGAAAGTCCACATTCAATGCTACCTATATTTTTTTCCTTCATAGTTTCTTTTCAAAGTTAATGACTTTCTGTCTTCAAACCTCTCTGCTGAGGTTACTGCTCTTTGCAAATTCTTAGATTTATAATACGATCTCGCTCAAGCATCCTCTTGAGCTGACTTTGAGGAAGATGAAGTGGAGGTCCTCTCCATCACTAGGCACTCAGACTCCTCATCACAGAACCCATCCTCTTCCAAGAACATCTCTGAGATAGAGGAAGTATAGTTTTCATAATCTCTTTCTCGATGCAAACTGTCCCAAACTAGCATTATTATTATTATTGAATCTTTACTACATTATTTTTATTATCATGCTGCCAGTTTATTTTAAAGATACTAGAAGTATGATCCCTTGTACCAACCTCTATCTTGATCTCTAGATTACTTAATATGGTCTTCTTGTTTGACGAACCCAGGCCAAGTAGGTTATGCCATCTGAATGTTTGTTTTCACAAATTACTTCCAAATAAAAGCAAGTCATGGAACTCTAAATTCTCACTCAAAGGGTTCCAGTTAATTTGGCAAAAATTCAAGTCCACCTGGATTCTTACATTATCACGTCTTGCTTTAGCGGACTTAGGATCGAGCCTCCAACACTACTTGCAGTGAATTATTCACAAAAGAATAGCGCCTCACTTTATGAATAATAATTTTCTAAACTTTGATTACTGGTTTCCAGTCGGGGAATGTAGTGTGAACCATTTTATTTCGACACTGCCTCTCACTGAAATATGTGGACACATTACGTTTCGGTGGCAATTCCTGCTGATGGTATATGCAGTGCTAGCGAGCACCCGTCACACTATTACAGTGTGGATAGTGTTCGTGTTTTTCAGAGCCCGTGTTTTCGTGAGGTCGTGCTTCTGTGAGTTCGTGCTCTCGTGAGTCCGTATTCTCGTGAGTCAGCGCTTTTGTGAGTCCATTCATTTCTTAGTACGTTTTTTGAGTCCCTGCTCTCATGAGATCTTGCTTTCTAGAGTTCATGCTCTCATGAGATCTTGCTTTCTAGAGTTCATGCTCTCATGAGATCTTACTTTCTAGAGTTCATGCTCTCATGAGATCTTGCTTTCTAGAGTTCATGCTCTCATGAGATCTTGCTTTCATGCTTCCCTCTTGTTTATTTTGCCTCCACTTGCAGTATCAAGCATTCTTGTGTGTGCTTAATATATCTGAAGCTTGTTTTATCATATAATTTTTTGTTATCAGCCTCTGTATGGCAGCAGTGTAGTTATACTGTTTCTCTAGTGTTGGCTGTGACAACACAGATACAGAAAAACTTATAACAAAGATAAATTGGCAGAAAGTAAAGGTTATTCAGAGGAAATATGACAGTGTCTATACTTTTCCTCTCACTCCCTGTCTCTGCATTTCTCTGTCTGTCTTTGTCTGTCTCTTTTTGTTTTATTCAGTATGTTACAAGGGTAGAGTATGACTTACTACCTATTTTTACCAGCTATGAACTGTAACTTTCATGTTTAAAATAATTCCAAATATTATGTCTTTAAGTGACTATAGTTATATGTTTCCTTGATAACTCTCTCTCTCTCTCTCTCTCTCTCTCTCTCTCTCTCTCTCTCTCTCTCTCTCTCTCTCTCTCTCTCTCTCTCTCTCTCTCTCTCTCTCTCTCTCTCTCTCTCTCTCGCTCTCTCTCTCTCTCTCTCTCTCTCTCTTTTACACAGGGTTTTACAAGGTTGAGTTAAGGATTTTGAACTTTATTCACAAGCTAAGGGCTATTACCTACATCATCTCATTTGAAAACCTTTTTATTATGAAACATACAAATATGGAACAGGAGGAAGTTGGAGCCATCTTTGGGCCAGCAATTTCATTTGATCAACTGACTTTATTTAGTTGACATAATGTGCGAACATATCCCAGACTCTCTCTCTCTCTCTAACACACCTTTATTTCCCATCATCTCAACGTTCTTCTTCTCTGCCTACTACACCAAGCTATCTCTTCCAATATCTCCCGCCATTTCACATATCAAACAGCATTTCCGTGCTCACGGAGTGTGACGGTCTACAATTACATGATCAAATAGTAATGAATATTCAAGATGTCTTGGGGAAGGATGGGGGGAGGGGGGGGCAGGCCAGGCCATGTTACTTGTGTTTTGAATATTTATATAAATGTAGATGAGATACGTGATACCTCTTAGCCCCACCTCCTATTCATTCCCCCTCCAGCTCCACTCTTTCAACCTTGTAGTGGAAGGAGGAGAGGGTAAAGCGAGATGAGAGGACTGGGTGGGTGAGATGGAGGGGGTTGGTTAGATAGGAGGAGAAGGAAATTAATACTGAGGGGTTAAATGGTTAAGATGAAGGAAAAAAATTAGGTGGATGGTTAAGTGGAACGATGGAGGAAAAGTAGAAGGAAACAAAAAGAAGGTTAAGGAGGTAAGACGAATTGAGAGCGACAAGGAAAAAAAAGTGACTTTATTTTTTATAAGCGCACGGATATTGTAAATACCAGTATACAAATATTTTAACACTAGTATAATTTGTTCTTTGTTGGCCACAAATTATAGCGTATCATGCAGTGTGTGCCAACCATAATCATTCAAAGTGTGCCAGCCATATAAATTCAGTATGTACCAGCCATATAATTGCAATATGTACCAGCCATATAAATGCAGTGTGTACCAGCCATATAAATTCAGTGTATGCCAGCCATATCATGTAGTGTGTGACAGCCATATCATGTAGTGTGTGCCAGCCATATCATGTAGTGTGCCAGCCATATCATGTAGTGTTTGCCAGCGATATACAACGCCGATAATAAAAATTCCTCCCCCCCCCCATTTTTTTATATAACGACTCATTATTTACTGAAATAAAAGAAAATTCATATAATAAATAAATATTCGGAATTGGGTGCAGACCGGCTGCCAAATCACCTGAAATTGTTGACAAGATATGCTGTCAAAAAGTGTGACCAAGGGATCAAGTGACCATCGTCAAATTAATAGTAATATATACCACAATAAAAAAATAATTATTACAAATAAATGATTTTTTAAACATTAAATTTTTACCTAAATTCATTGAGACGAGATAAATCTTGGCAAATTTCGGTGGCATTTAATATTACATTAAAAAATATATATATCATCATGAAACAAATGACCGAGTTTTATAATAAACTTAAACACATTTATATATATATATATATTATATATATATATATATATATATATATATATATATATATATATATATATATATATATATATATATATATTCTGAGTAGTTATTTCTCTCAATATATATGCGCTAAGAGCGACAATGTATATACACTGAGGATGTACTGTATATATCAGCATATCTACACTGAGTGTATGCTTTGTTTCCTGTTTGAGATTAAAGCATTTTTCATTGTACATGTTGTATGTAGGCAAATTGAAGCCTTAATGAATTTCGTGCAGTCGATAGAGTTCGTGGTTAACAAAGCAATCAACAAACTTAAATAATAGAACACTTAACTATAAAATTTCCTCTTATTCACAAAGCTGGAGCATCACAGGCTAAAACAGAACACTCATAACCAGTGTTGCTTCTCATGAAGTGTTCTGATACAGAGTACAACAAGGAAGCTTATTTATTCTTTGGAAATGTAATTATGAATCAAATAATGCAAAGCAAATACTACAAAGATTTATAATTATATAAGAAACATAAGCATTTATTTTGACAACTAAAACTATGATGGAAAATTATATATTGTTTATTTATGTTGAAATAAATGTGGCAAGTTTTTTTTATAAATTAATTCTTCTATCAGCATGTTGCTCACTAGTAGTAGTCGTCCTTTGTTTTGTGTGGAATCAAAACCCACCATTACAGATTATGATGTGGTATTTAATATTCCAGTGGTGGACGGTGAGCCAATAGATAAATGACAAATAGCTCCCCTGAGTGTGCCATTATATAAATATGACCCCGAACATCTGTACTACCTGCTGTAACTATTAATCGTGATCTTATCCCAACCTTATTAATTTTAAGTATTTGCAATCACTGTATATTTATACTATTAAACGAAACATAGATAAATATTACAGATGTTCCTGACAATTTTTATTCGTGGATATTAAATACGTAAAAAACTAATAGCGAATATAATTTAAAAAAAAAATCTTGAATTCTGAAAAATACACCGAGAGGTGCATATGTCTTCGTGCATTTAGACTAAGAGTTTCACTTTATCACTTGTTTCAAAGTTAAAGTATTCTTGACTGAGTAATGTTTTCAGCAAAAAAAAAACAATGTTTCAAAAACTAGAAGTGTATCAGATTTATGAGACATAGCAAGTGGCATCGCACACGTGTCATTCTTCGGACATCCTCCATTATTGTTAATTTTCTATGCTGCACAATATCAAAATTCGCTGATGACGCAAAACACGGAAGTAAAGTTACAACAACAACTGCATCCAGTCTCAACAATGTGAAAGAAGAATAACACAATCCTTAACACAGGGCTCACACAAGACTAAACATACATGCAACCTCTATGCAACAGACATTGCAGGTGTTGAGATTGAGATCTCAGTCTGAATTGATAAGACCGTCATTGTCTCCACCGTTGCCTTAAGT
>WNWK01000422.1:15000-70000 GCA_009830355.1 Cherax destructor | reverse complement strand
TACGGTCCATCAGTTTTCGAATTAAATTTTTGGTTAATTGCATCTTGAATAATTGAGCAATTAGTGAAAGGCAAACCATTAGTCGACAAAGAGACGTTAATGGCATTTTGAGCGTCTGAAGAAGAAAGAAGTGAAGAACTTCAGAGAAAGCATCTAGTATGCCTTTCCCCAATTTAGAATTTTTTTGGGTAGGGGTGGGTAAATTTCCCTAAAGGAAGTTAATATTATTTTTTTTACGTGAGAGACAGACACATGGGTCAAGGTGTTTATGTTTTTCTCTCTTCTTCATTCTCTCTCTTTCTCAATATATGGTTCCGCTGTCCGTTTTTCTGTTTGTCTCTCTGGATCGGACATCTCTTGATTATGCCAACAGAATTTTTACCTCCAGGAGACTGCCATGGCAACTTGTTCTTGACTCTCTTTAATAAAAACGAGAAAAATCAAGGACCTCTAAAGCGTCTACACGGGAAGACCCACGAGATAAAGCCCCACACAGTCCTCATTACACAGTCTGCAGTCTCTTGCATTATTGCATTCTTCAGGAAAAAAATCCCCTCTCACGTGTTCTTACAATATGGCACTTTCAGTTGTGCCGTTGACCCTCTAGCGGAGGCGTAGTAAGACGCCACTGCTGGTGTGCGAGGCTATAGACGGTGGTGTTTTCTAATGTAGATGACAATATAGTAGCCTTCAACCCTGAAATCGTTCCTTGATACCCATTCAGTTGAGGGAAAAAAAATAATTTTGCTCTCACACGTGGCCTGTGGTAGCGACTCCAGACACCCGAGCAAGTGGACTCACAAGAGTCTGGTGACTGTTGTGAGTGGGTGGCTTGCCCTCCCTGGTAACCCTCATCAGATAACTACAGGATGAATGCAATGTGCTCCTGCTGTGAAAGATAGAGAGAGAGAGAGAGAGTGAGCGAGAGAGTGGGTGTGTGTTTGGGGGAGAGAACTGTTGTTACCCTTGTAACCGCTTATTGTGGTGCTCACTCAACCCACCTGTCACCAACCAGAGAGAAAGGTTCAACAAATATACAAAAATAAACTCTACCATCACCAAACAGGTTGGAGAAAATGACACTGTGTTGTCGGATAACCTTTATTACTGCTGCAACGTTTAATCCAGGGCTGGATGAAACGAATCCCTATAATGGGGATTAAAGTATCCTAGACTGGTGAATTGGTTACATGCAGCCCTACCCTCGTGTAGTAGGTAGGCTTTAAAACCAAACATGCCAACCAATTAGACATTACAAAACAAGATAATAAGCACTGGAAGGTGTCTTTCTCGTTTTGACATGTCTGGTTGTGTACAAGTTACATACAGCTTTAAGAACTCTCGTATATTTAATGGGCTTTAAATCTAATAAACCAACCAAAGTATTACAGAGCCAAGTCAGCAAATTGGTAAGTGCTCGAGGCTTCTTACGGTTGTGTTGGAAATAAGACTACTTGACATATCTCTCAGCGATTAGATAGTTGTGAAGTTTCGTCAGTTCTTATATCAATTAAAAGTGTAGACAGGCTCCCTTCCCTTGTGTCTAAGGAATGTTTTTACCTCGGTCGGAGTAAAAGTCTTATGTGAGGATGGTCGTACCATGGCTGGAAAGGAGCACCTGTGAGAGGAACATCTGAAGAGTGTCTAAATTCAACCATCAAAAGGAAGATTGTCTTGATATGAGAGGGACTTCATTGATCTCCTTTTGGAGTAAGGGATGGGCGAATTTCCTGTAATTAGCTGGGTAAGGAAGTGTTCTTCAATTGCCATTTGAACGTCGCTTCATTAACTTCGAAAAGGGATTCTAATATCTAAAGGAAAGTGTAGCGTAAGAAATTAACTTAAAGAATGTGCTATTTGCTTTAGTTATATTTGTATACTTAAATAAATTCGGATTTTTGAAATCGTCATCTTCAGACTACCCCGAAAAAAGTAATAAACTTCAATATCTAATGCAAGAGACAAAATTTCAACGGCTTAGTAGAATTAAATTTTATTTCCGTCATATGTTTTAGTGACCAGCAACAGCACTATCTTCAGTGTTATTAACGGACCTAATTGTTTACGTTGCCTTGAGAAAAATTCATATTTCTAAAGCAAGGTCAGAATGTGCCCTGTTCCTCCATCTCAAGTACTCAACTTTCTGAAATATTTGTATTTTAGTACGTGCTCTGTCTCATTAGACAGAGAGAAAATTGGTACTTTCTACATTGCCTTAGAAAATGACAACTTTTAGTGATTATGATGGAATATAAAGTTACTTGACGCGTCCATAAAGCCAGGCTATCCTAGCTACCCTGTGGGGCCCACTATGTAATTACAACTCCGTGGAACTATGTTCACACCGTCGTTAAGATCTTGAGACACCAACTCCGGTTGGCGGAGCACAGCGTCGTAAGGAACTACGAAAATGGCCACTAAAACTTGAGAATGTTGAATCAACCGCATGCCAAATGCCCCGTTAAAGCGTGTTATGAGCTTAGATATAAACTTAAGTGCATCTCGGCAGGAATAACTTATGGATAAACTCGGACTCTCCTTGTGGCTTTCGAAACTTCCCATGATACGTCGGTTCCTCTACGAGGCGCCTCTGCTCGAGCGGGGATGATCTTACATCAAGAATTCGGTGGAAGGACGACATGGAACACATTCTTGGTCCTGGTGCGGACCAGAGGCGCAACTCATTAAGAACACATTACATACGCTTGAAGAACTAATTCAGAAGTGGTAATGGGACAATCACCAGCGAGAAATATAGGTTGTTTGGGCGAGATCAAATTTCATCTACTACCCTCCCTTGTTCTCTTGTAGCAGTAAGGATTATCATAGTACTGTGATTGAAAGTAGCAACATTGCTATCAGCACAGGAACAGCAGACGAAACCGTAGAAACAGAACGACACTATTATACTTTATTTACAACAACTCCAAAGAAACCACAAAATAACATTAATCTAATTAGTATAAGCAGCAAAGAAATAATAGCAGCAGTCAAAAATGATAGAAGCAGCACAGGTAGTTTTGAGATAAATGGAAAGACTACGTAAATTCAGAAGTAATAGTGTAGAAGTAAATGCAATAGATACAAAAACATTAACACTAAAAGGAAAACAAAAAGATATTAAATAGTACAGTAGCAGAGGGAATCTAGGAGACGGAAGCGACATTACAGAGGCAAAAGAAATCAGGAACCAGAGACAGATTCAATGGTATCGGTGCAGATGCATCAGCCATAATAGTACAGGGGCAGACAATGGAGCAAGATTACAGAAACTAAGGTAACTGTAGCAACACAAGAGGCAGCAGTTTAAAAAAAACAGGAGGAACTGTAATATAAGAAACTGAATGTAAAGTATAGAAATACTCGTAGAGCAAAGAGTAACATGAGTAACACACACACACACATTTATATTAGTAAAACTCTGAGGATGGCCTAATTAGAAAGATATTTAATATTACGAAAATAAGATTAAGTCCAACAAATTAATAATGTAAGTGTTGTTAAATCATTCGATTTTCTAATCACTAGTGTTTGATATATAAGACTGGATCTAAGCCAGAAAATTCTGTAATCCCCTTTTTTTTTTTTTTTTTTGCTCAAAGGGCCCGATCCTTTGCAGAGAGTTTCACATTTTTAAAACAAGTTTCTTTGTCGCGAAGATTTTCTTCTTACAGTTTGAATCCTTTGAGCACCTCTTCTCACTCTTTCCTTCTCTGTGATTCCCTTGAACATCTTCCTTAAGTTTTCTGGTTCTTCTTCAAAACACTTTTTTTTTTCCACTCATTGTGAGAATTGTTATTGCTTCAATGATTTCTTTAAGAACTATTTGGCTCTTTTTTATTGGAATTTTGTAGTTTCTTTCTAGACTCATCAACGAACCATTGAACTCGTTGTCGAATTCTAAGTTATTCCAGATACCGTTTTCTAAAGTTCCTTCTCTAAGTTCTCTGAATCTTAGTGTCACTGAAATTTTTTCAAAAAATTCATCTCCTCTTCTTAAAGCTGCCTCATCTGACCGCTTTAATCCTGATTTCTTTGAGCACCTTCTTTATTTTTTTCAAGCTATTTTTCAATAATTTTCTCTTTTAATTCGTTTTCTACCACTTTCAATTTAAATACTCCTAAATACTCTCTCTCTCTCTCTCTCTCTCTCTTTACACAGGGTTTGACAAGGTTAGGTTAAGGATTCCTAACATTACTGACAAGCTAAGAGCTGTTAACTACATCAGCTTATTTGAAAGCATTTTTATTGTTATGAAACATACAAGTAGGGAACAGGATGAAGTTGGAGCCATCTGTGGGCCAGCATTTTCATTTGATCAACTGACATCATAATGCTGTACGAATGTGTTCAAGACTCGAGTCATCCTGGGGATAAATGATCTCAGATGAAGTGATGTTCTGGAGAAGGGTACAGCCAGGGTGAAGTTGCTGCTTTCTGCCCGTCTTGTGTTATAGAAGCTTGCTTCTCTCTCTCTCTATCTCTCTCTCTCTCTCTCTCTCTCTCTCTCTCTCTCTCTCTCTCTCTCTCTCTCTCTCTCTCTCTCTCTCCTCTCTCTCTCTCTCTCTCTCTCTCTCTCTCTCTCTCTCTCTCTCTCTCTCTCTCTCTCTCTCTCTCTCTCCCCGTCTCCCTCTCTCTCTTTCCGTAAATGATCGGCTTCTTTTTATACTTATATTTTTTTCTTCATCCTACGCCTCGTTTATGTATCTTGACTAATGACTCGCCTCACTTGCTTTAATCAACAGATAGAAATTAAATCTGTGAGAGCATACAAGATGCTTAAGGAATTAAGGGAGGACGTTCCGCTCGTTGCTTCTTCACACCTGAGGTGACATCTCTCTTCCTCTCTCATCTCTTATCATCTCTCTCCACCACCCACCACCAGTTCTACCATTAACAAGCAGTTCTAGAAATGCCTCTGAATATTTGCCTTTATTCTTTATCCTCTACTAATGTGATTCATTATAAAATACGGTTTATTTAAAGATTGTTTGTGATGTTTCCTTTGTAATGGCTGCCAGGCCATTTCTGACAAAAGAAATTCTATATTTTGGTAGCGACATACTAGTGCGTACCTACTTCCATTTCGTCTACTCCCTAGAACTGAATCAATAATTACCCCAGCCTCCACCACAACCATGCTCAACCCCAGCCTCCACCAGTCACAACCCCAGCCTTCACCAGTCACATCCCCAGCCTCCACCAGTCTCAACTTCAGCCTCCACAACCACTATTAGTCACAACCCCAGCCTCCACAACCACTACCAGTCACATCCCCAGCCTCCACCAGTCTCAACTTCAGCCTCCACAACCACTATTAGTCACTACCCCAGCCTCCACAACCACTACCAGTCACATCCCCAGCCTCCACCAGTCTCAACTTCAGCCTCCACAACCACTACGAGTCACAACTCCAGCCTCCACAACCACTACCAGTCACAACTCCAGCCTCCACAACCACTACCAGTCACAACCCCAGCCATTCCTAACTCATCCAACCAGTCCATTTCTAGGTTCCTCCCATTTCTTTTTGCGTTTGTGTTCTTTTTTCGCTCGTTCCCTTCTTCCCTTCTTTTTCTTGCTTCCTCTTTAACATTTTTTTTACCTCATCTTGTCTTTCTTTCTTTCTTTATTTCTGCAAACTGCCTTTGCCTCTTCCCTTCCACTTTTCCTCTTCCCTCCTACCAGTCCTTATTTAAACCCTTCCCACTGCCCCTTTTACACTCACTATTTTCCCCTAGTATCCCTCTAATTCTCCCTTCCCCCAATCCTCTCTTCTTCCCCTCTCTTCCCTTTCCTCTTCTGCACCACCTGTGTTATGGTTATTATTAATCAATCAGTCAATCGAATTATTTATTCAGTGCTTCCCCGTGTCAGGCTTTCTACTTGCATTATTTATTCAGCTCCTTCACGTGCCAAGGTTTCCACAGACACGGGAGCTTTCAGCAGACACGGGAGCTTTCAGCAGACACGGGAGCTTTCAGCACGCCCACCCACACATCTTTAGTCTTCGCACGTACCTTAATATTTCATGATGAAATCGAAGTAAAACACCATTTATTATTATTATTATTATTATTATTATTATTATTATTATTATTATTATTATTATTATTATTATTATTATTATTATTATTATTATTATTATTATTATTATTATTAACATCATCATCATCGTTGTGTTATTTTTGTTATTTTCATTATGTTGATATTATTTAGCATTTCACATATTTTTTAGTATTATTAATAGTGAGAATAGCTGTGGTGCTGAAAACACTTGTGGTACTGGGAAACAGCTGTGATACTGGGAACAGCTGTGGTACTGAGAACAACTGTGGTACTGAGAACAGCTTTGGCTGTAGAAAACATTATGGTATAATCGTTGTGGTTATTACATGTTCTGTTTTTTTTATTTAGTTGCTTCAATTTCTGTCACTTATCACTTATTCTTCTCCAATCTTGCTTATTGTTCTCCTGCTTTTGTTCATTTCATCTCCGCTGTTATTGTTCATTGATGCTCCTCTTTATTTGTTCATTCTGTCTCCGTTCCCGCCTCTTATTCATTTTTTTTTTTTTTGCCATTATTTATATACTGTTTCCCGATGTTCGTTATCTCCTTTCCCATTGTTCATTTAGTTTTTCCTCCTTTTTCAAATCGGACTTATTTTCCTTTGTTAATTCATGTATTTCTCCTTTTAGTTATTCAATTATCTCCACTATTACTCAACTGTTTGACTATCCCGTGATAAATTCAGTCTTGGTACCCGTTGTTATGCATTCTCCTGTGTTCATTTGGAGTGATCTTCAGATGCTCAATCTACTTAATTATTACTCAGAATGATTTCACGTTGTTCATTCAGTTTCCACTCTCGTTATTCATCCAGTTTCCACTCTCGTTATTCGTCTAGTGAGTCCTCCACGTTCATGGTTACGTTTTGCTTTCAAGGATCCCAATGGAAATAAGTTACTTTATAAAGTTATTATTCTAGGTAATTTACACTTGTGTTACTAAGACAATTGTGAAAATCTAAACCTGTGTTATGTACCAGAAGGAACATGCTCTCGTCTCTATCTGTAATTGTTTGCCATTCTCCTGCATGACCCAGCAGCACTGATCAAGCATTATTGCTTCTGTCGCCAGTGGCCCAGTACGTAATCTGAAAAGTCAGTTTCTATTCTTGATAATGAGTTCGGGTGAGACATATTGGCGGCTTATTACCTTCATAAATCATATTAGTGATTAAGGAGCGTGTGAGGTTGTAATTTTGAGAGAGAAAGTCACGGTCATAATAATAATTTCACTGGCGAAAATTACAAGCTTACATTTCAACAAATAAAACTGTTTACTAGAAAAAAAATAATATTAGTTAATAACATGCACACACACACACACCACACACACACACACACCACACTCACACACACGCACACACACACACACACACACAAACACACACACACACTGAGGAGGAAGTGAAGCAGTTACTCAGTGACCTCGATACCTCAAAGGCGATGGGTCCGGACAATATCTCCCCGTGGGTTCTTCGGGAAGGAGCTGAGGTACTGAGTGTGCCACTTACCACAATATTCAACACATTCCTTGAAACTGGGCAGCTACCTGAGGTATGGAAGAAGGCCAACGTAGTCCCCATTTTTAAAAAAGGAGACAGAAAAGAGGCACTAAACTATAGACCGGTGTCACTTACATGTATAGTGTGCAAAGTCCTGGAAAATCATCAGGAAAGAATGGTGGAACACCTTGAGCGGAACAGGATAATAAACACCAGACAGCACGGATTCCGGGAAGGCAAATCCTGTGTAACAAACCTCCTAGAGTTCTATGATAAAGTAACAGAGGTAAGGCAGGAGAGAGAAGGGTGGGTTGATTGCATTTTCCTGGACTGCAGGAAGGCCTTCGACACAGTTCCTCACATGAGATTAGTAAAGAAGTTGGAAGAACAAGCAGGTATAACAGGAAGGGCACTGGAATGGATCAGGGAATACCTCAAAGGGAGGCAACAACGGGTCATGGTGCGTGGTGAGGTATCACAGTGGGCGCCTGTGACGAGTGGTGTACCGCAGGGGTCAGTCCTAGGACCAGTGTTATTCCTGGTATATGTAAATGACATGACGGATGGGATAGACTCAGAAGTGTCTCTATTCGCGGATGATGTGAAAATAATGAGGAGAATCACATCGGAAGAGGACCAGGCAGGGCTGCAAACAGACCTGGACAAGCTCGACATCTGGTCTAGCAGTTGGCTTCTCGAATTCAATCCCTCCAAATGCAAAGTCATGAGGATCGGAGAAGGGCAAAGAAGACCGCTGACAGAGTACAAGCTAGGCGGACAAAGGCTACAAACCTCGGCAAAGGAGAAAGACCTTGGAGTGAGTATAACGCCTAGCACGTCTCCGGAGGCACACATCAACCAGATAACTGCGGCAGCATATGGGCGTCTGGCAAACCTTAGATTAGCGTTCCGTTACCTTAACAAGGAATCGTTCAAGACACTGTATACCGTGTACGTCAGGCCCATACTAGAATATGCAGCACCAGTCTGGAACCCACACCTGGTCAAGCACGTAAGGAAACTAGAGAAAGTGCAAAGGTTTGCGACAAGGTTAGTTCCACAACTCAGGGGTCTGTCTTATGAAGAAAGGTTGAGGAAATAGGACTAACAACACTGGAGGAAAGAAGGGTCAAAGGAGACATGATAACGACATACAAAATACTGCGGGGAATTGACAAGGTAGATAGTGACAGGTTGTTTCAGAGAGGGAACACAGAAACAAGGGGACACAACTGGAAGCTGAAGACTCAGATGAGTCAAAGGGATGTCAGGAAACATTTCTTCAGCCACAGAGTAGTCAGGAAGTGGAATGGACTAGAGAAAGATATAGTGGAGGCAGGAACCATACATAGTTTTAAGACAAGGTATGATAAAGCTCATGGAGCAGGGAGAGCAGAGACCCAGTAGCAGACAGCGAAGAGGCGGGGCCAGGAGCTGAGTCTCGACCCCTGCAACCACAATTAGGTGAGTACAATTAGGTGAGTACTGAGTGTGCCACTTACCATAATATTCAACACATCCCTTGAAACTGGGCAGCTACCTGAGGTATGGAAGAAGGCCAACGTAGTCCCCATCTTTAAAAAAGGAGACAGAAAAGAGGCACTAAACTATAGACCGGTGTCACTTACATGTATAGTGTGCAAAGTCCTGGAGAAAATCATCAGGAAAAGAATGGTGGAGCACCTCGAGCTGAACAGGATAATAAACACCAGACAGCACGGATTCCGGGAAGGCAAATCCTGTGTAACAAACCTCCTAGAGTTCTATGATAAAGTAACAGAGGTAAGGCAAGAGAGCGAAGGGTGGGTTGATTGCATTTTCCTGGACTGCAGGAAGGCCTTCGACACAGTTCCTCACATGAGATTAGTAAAGAAGTTGGAAGAACAAGCATGTATAACAGGAAGAGCACTGGAATGGATCAGGGAATACCTCACAGGGAGGCAACAACGGGTCATGGTGCGTGATGAGGTATCACAGAGGGCACCTGTGACGAGCGGCGTACCGCAGGGGTCAGTCCTAGGACCAGTGTTATTCTTGGTATATGTAAACGACATGACGGATGGGATAGACTCAGAAGTGTCTCTGTTCGCAGATGATGTGAAATTAATGAGGAGAATCACATCGGAAGAGGACCAAGCAGGACTTCAAACAGACCTGGACAAGCTTGACATCTGGTCTAGCAACTGGCTTCTCGAATTCAATCCCACCAAATGCAAAGTCATGAAGATCGGAGAAGGACAAAGAAGACCGCTGACAGAGTACAGGCTAGGTGGACAAGGGCTACAAACCTCGGCAAAGGAGAAAGACCTTGGGGTGAGTATAACGCCAAGTACGTCTCCGGAGGCACACATCAACCAGATAACTGCGGCAGCATATGGGCGACTGGCAAACCTAAGATTAGCGTTCCGTTACCTAAACAAGGAATCGTTCAAGACACTGTACACCGTGTACGTCAGGCCCATACTAGAATATGCAGCACCAGTCTGGAACCCACACCTGGTCAAGCACGTAAAGAAACTAGAGAAAGTGCAAAGGTTTGCGACAAGGCTAGTTCCACAACTCAGGGGTCTGTCCTATGAAGAAAGGTTGAGGGAAATAGGACTAACAACACTGGAGGAAAGAAGGATCAGAGGAGACATGATAACGACATACAAAATACTGCGGGGAATCGACAAGGTAGACAGGGACAGGTTGTTCCAGAGAGGGAACACAGAAACAAGGGGACACAACTGGAAGCTGAAGACTCAGATGAGTAAAAGGGATGTTAGGAAGCATTTCTTCAGCCACAGAGTAGTCAGGAAGTGGAATAGTCTAGAGAAAGATATAGTGGAGGCAGGAACCATACATAGTTTTAAGACGAGGTATGATAAAGCTCATGGAGCAGGGAGAGCAGAGACCCAGTAGCGGACAGCGAAGAGGCTGGGCCAGGAGCTGAGTCTCGACCCCTGCAACCACAATTAGGTGAGGTGAGTACACACACACCACACACACACACACCACACACACACCACGCACACACACACACACTGGAGTTCTATGACAGGGTGACAGCAGTAAGACAAGAGAGAGAGAGGGGTGGGTAGATTGCATATTCTTGGACTGTAAGAAGGCGTTTGACACAGTCCCACACAAGAGATTAGTGCAGAAGCTGGAGGACCAGGCAGGGATAACAGGGAAGGCACTACAATGGATCAGGGAATACCTGTCAGGAAGACAGCAGCGAGTCATGGTTCGTGGCGAGGTGTCAGAGTGGGCGCCGGGTGACGAGTGGGGTGCCACAGGGGTCAGTCCTAGGACCGGTGCTGTTTCTGGTGTTTGTGAACGACATGACGGAAGGAATAGACTCCGAAGTGTCCCTGTTTGCAGATGATGTGAAGTTGATGAGAAGAATTCAATCGGAAGAGGACCAGGCAGAACTACAAAGAGATCTGGATAGGCTGCAAGCCTGGTCCAGCAATTGGCTCCTGGAGTTCAACCCAACCAAGTGCAAAGTCACGAAGATTGGGGAAGGGCAAAGAAGACCGCAGACGGAGTACAGTCTAGGGGGTCAGAGACTACAAACTTCAATCAAGGAAAAAGATCTTGGGGTGAGTATAACACCAGGCACATCTCCTGAGGCGCACATCAACCAAATAACTGCTGCAGCATACGGGCGCCTAGCAAACCTAAGTACAGCATTCCGACATCTTAATAATGAATCGTTCAGGACCCTGTACACTGTGTACGTTAGGCCCATACTGGAGTATGCAGCACCAGTTTGGAACCCACATTTATCCAAGCACGTAAAGAAACTAGAGAAAGTGCAAAGGTTTGCAACAAGACTAGTCCCGGAGCTAAGGGGTATGTCCTACGAGGAGAGGTTAAGGGAAATCGACCTGACGACACTGGAGGACAGGAGAGATAGGGGGGACATGATAACGACATATAAGATACTGAGAGGAATTGACAAGGTTGATAGAGACAGAATGTTCCAAAGATGGGACACAGCAACAAGGGGACACAGTTGGAAGTTGAAGACTCAGATGAATCACAGGGATGTTAGGAAGTATTTCTTCAGTCACAGAGTAGTCGGGAAGTGGAATAGCTTGGGAAGCGATGTAGTGGAGGCAGGTTCCATACACAGCTTTAAGAAGAGGTATGATAAAGCTCATGGCGCAGGGAGAGTGACCCAGTAGCGGCCAGTGAAGAGGCGGGGCCAGGAGCTATGTATCGACCCCTGCAACCACAACTAGGTGAGTACACACACACACACACACACAAACACAGCCCCGGTGGCCTAGTGGTAAAGCTCTCGCTTCATGCACGGAGGGCCCGGGTTCTATTCCCGACGGGGCGGAAACATTTCGAAGTGTTTCCTTACACACTCACACACATACATACAACAGGCCTAGTGTCAAATCGACATGTGCCTAGGACAAAATGGTAACTAACTAACTAACACACACACACAAATAATCTTGCACACAAACTTATACACAAAATGGGAAACGCATCTTAGTTAAATCAAGTTAAATAAAAACCAAAACTTAAATCCACATCAAGTAAAAAATACCAGTAAGTGACCAGGTGATAATGATTATGGAGAAAGAAGGAAAAAGTGACATCGACCAGCTGAACAAGAGAAGTGTTTCAAGGAGGTATCCACCTAGGAAAACAGGTGATGCCACAGAACAGGTGGTGCCAGAGAACAGGTGATGCCAGAGAACAGGTGATGCCAGAGAAGTGACAGATTAGCGGAGACTGGAAAATATCATGTGTACAGTAGACGGAGTAAAGAATATGTTAAGTGAACTGGACACGTAGAAGCACTGGAATATGATAAGATGTCCTTTCTGGCCCTGAAAGACGGACTGGAGGCACAGTGTGAGCCACACGAAAAAAAAAATGAAGTCAACGATGATATGGCGCATGCAGGAAAACTGGAAAATCACGAATGTTTTTCCAATATTCAAGCAAGGAGATAAACAGGCAACACCGACCTACATGCCGGTATCTTTTGTCTCCAAAAACTACTGAAGTTCTTTAAGTGGGTATCACAAATTAAGAAGGAAAGAGAGGTGGTATTTGACACTGTCCCTCATAAGAGAGTTCAATAATCTGGAGGAGCAGACAGTGAAAACTAAAAATGTACTTTGCTGGGTCAAGGAATAATACCAGTGGAAAGATACTGAGAGTCATAGGCGAGGAAGAGGCTTCGGGTTGAACTGATGTATCGAGTGGTGTTCTACAAGCTTCCCCACTGCAACCTATCCAGTTACTAATATACGCAATGCTATGCCTGACGGGTCCAAAGTGTCACTGTTTATAGATGATACAAAGCTAATGAGGAGAATAAATACTGGAGAAGCAGGACAGACTAAGAAACGACTTAAATAGACTACTGGAATGGTTTTCATCTGCAACAAATGCAGCTTATGAATATCAGGGAAAGAAAGAAAGAAAACCAGAGAAGTAATATAGATTTGGATGATAGAGGCTACTAACCTTGTGCAAGAAAATGACCTAGACGTAAGCATAACGCTAAGTATGTAACCAGTGGTATACATAAGCCGAATAATGGCTGCATCTGTGTGTGTTTGACAAACTTTAGAAACACTGTCAAGTACTTCCACAAATGGTCCTCCAGGACCATATATAAGACGCATATCTGACCCGTTAGAGAGTACAAAGCACTACTAAAGAACTCTCACTTGAGCAAATATGTACAGGAATTAGAAAACTTTATGAATCTCGCAGGATGACTAGTACTGAAGCTAAGAGAAGTTGTCTTCAAAGAATGTCAAGAGGAATTAAACATAATTACACTGAAAGAGAGAAGAACCTGGTAAAACATGATTATGACACACTGGATACTCCGTGTGGAGCACTGGATGAGGCAGACGAGGAATCAAGTTCATTAAACTGTTTCAAGAGTTATGCTGATTTCATATTACAAGATATTAACAGTAGGACCGATAGAATCCACGAGGAAAATTGTTAAATAAAAAGGTGGGACCAGCAGCTGAGAATCGACCCCGCGAGTACACACTCACTAAAATATGTACCCAGATACTTAAAACACACAATTATACACACACTCCGCGAATGAATAACAATAAATATTTAATTTTAAAATGATGTATACTGGCTCTTTTTTTTTTATCCACAGTGCAGAAAGCTTGTATATCCTGCTGAACTTATAAATACAACAGAGGCAATTTTGAAACGTGACAGTGCAAAGGGAATAATTTATATTAATGGAGGTGGATGATACCGGATGGTGTTGGTGATTTGTGCGGTCATGGAGGTTACTACCAGCCCATGGTTTTATGGGTGTGTGACTAACCAGACGGATCGATGTTGGGTTACTTGTTAGTGAGATGATGAGAGCAGTGTAGTTGTTGGTCTTACACGCCACTACGAGAGTACCACAGGGAAAAAAAAACCCATTCACACCACTGTCTACGACTGATAAACCATGGCATGGCCCACTAGAAAGACAATGACTTTAGCACCTTCACATGGATCCTTAAACACTACCTTGGTGTCACTATTGTTCTGGCACCACTGAACAGATCATCAAAATATTTTTCCTTGACGAACAAACCAAGAACACAGCGAGGAGGCGACTCAGAGAACTCAAGATTAATTTCGCTCGTCCACATCTCTCTGACAACCCAACATATTTTTTCTTTTCCAATTTCTTACTCATCATAATTTTTTTTTTTAATATGCTTTTATCTTTCTTTTTGTGATTTGTTTTTATAATCGTTTCGTATTATTTTATGCTTCATTATTGTCTCTTCAACTTTTAACTTAATAAGGAAATTTAAGAAAACTTCATTCATTATGTATCTGCTAATTTTTACAGCATAGTTTAAGGAAACTTTCCACACATCAACAATAGAATATATGTCCTCGCTGACTGAGTTTTTCCAAATGGCAAAAAATATTAATAATGCATATTTGTGTAATTCACGGTATTAAGAGAGCAAATTCTTCTCAGGACCACCTGACCTTCAGTCGTTCCAAATGACTGCAACAGAGAAGTATCCCAGGCTCTTTACTGGATAGGCCAACTAGAAAAAAAGTTCTTATCTAATCTAACCGTGGGCAACCTAATATTTATAAAGGTTGATACTAATAATCATCTTTATAACCAACTTGAAAAAAAAAATGTTATTGGCTACTGTTCATTAAAAAAATTTGGTATTGCTCTAAAATATTTTTTGGATTATCAATTTTCGAGTTTAAAATATCACACACTAGGATAATCTCAGAATGCTTTATTAAATTAACCATATAACCATATCTTTTTTACTTGGTCTATTCTTTAATGTATAACCGATGATCATTCACTGCTGTGTTTGATTAATGGGTTGTCATGATGTTTTTCTACATTTTTATTTTGCTTGTTCCGAAATGAGCGATAAATGACACTAATGTTCTTTTGCCTTTCACTCTCATGTTATTCTGCATTCATCATACATCCGCAGGCATCCCTGCTCGCCGTCTAAGCCTCGCTCCCACTCCAAAATCTGTTCTCGAATCTATTGTAAGCTTTAAAATTGTTCCTTTCATGTCCTTCGTTCATTGTCGACTCATTTCTTTGATGATCAGCGTCCTGATGAAATTCATTCTACATTTCACGGACATTTAAGTTTAAAACC
The DNA here is from genome assembly GCA_009830355.1 of Cherax destructor. NCBI lineage: Eukaryota > Metazoa > Arthropoda > Malacostraca > Decapoda > Parastacidae > Cherax > Cherax destructor. Next base: position 54,779 of record WNWK01000422.1, on the reverse strand, counting down.
TCTCACTGTAATTCTCCACTTTTCCCATCAGTACGTTGCTGCAATACCCCACAGGAGCACGACACACTTCTCCCCTGTAACTGTCGCAACTCCTAGCAGAATAATTTCCTTTATAAGGATGTAATTTCTTCAACATACAGCTTACTGCTCTGCGTTTTTTTATATATATATATATATATATATATATATATATATATATATATATATATATATATATATATATATATATATATATATATATATATATATATATATATATATATATATATATATATATATATATATATATATATATATATATATGCATGCAAGACAAGCCACAGGGGGTGGAAATCTTTACCTCAAATACTTTTGCACTTCTCAGTGCGTCATCAGGAGCTATGCAGTGTTGCAAGGGAGAGACTGAAGCAGGGAGAGTTTTCTCAGAGTAGCGCAGTGCGGATGTGTCACCGGCCGTAGCTTGTCTCAGAATGTGGATAACGGTCGGTGCCAACCCACACCACCACCATCCCACTGCTCCTCATATGGGGTAGGAGGGCTTTTGAGATGTCAAGTATGAAATTTGAAGATATAATAACAAGCCCCATGCTTTTTTCTAGCCGCTTATAACAAGTCACGTGATTTGAGAAATTACATTATATGTCTATACACACACACAGGGAATATCTCACAGGGAGGCAACAACGGGTCATGGTGCGTGATGAGGTATCACAATGGGCGCCTGTGACGAGCGGTGTACCGCAGGGGTCAGTCCTAGGACCAGTGCTATTCTTGGTATATGTGAATGACATGACGGACGGGATAGACTCAGAAGTGTCTCTGTTCGCAGATGATGTGAAATTAATGAGGAGAATCACATCAGATGAAGACCAAGTAGGACTTCAAAGAGACCTGGACAAGCTTGACATCTGGTCTAGCAATTGGCTTCTCGAATTTAACCCCACCAAATGCAAAGTCATGAAGATCGGAGAAGGGCAAAGAAGACCGCTGACGGAGTACAGGCTAGGTGGACAAAGGCTACAAATCTCACCAAAGCACGTCTCCGGAAACACACATCAACCAGATAACCGCGGCAGCATATGGGCGACTGGCAAACCTAAGACTAGCGTTCCGTTACCTTAACAAGGAATCGTTCAAGACACTGTACACCGTGTACGTCAGGCCCATACTAGAGTATGCAGCACCAGTCTGGAACCCACACCTGGTTAAGCATGTCAAGAAATTAGAGAAAGTGCAAAGGTTTGCGACAAGGTTAGTTCCACAACTCAGGGGACTGCCCTATGAAGAAAGGTTGAGGGAAATAGGACTAACAACACAGACACAAGGGGACACAACTGGAAGCTGAAGACTCAGATGAGTCAAAGGGATGTTAGGAAGCACTTCTTCAGCCATAGAGTAGTTAGGAGGCGGGAACCATACATAGTTTTAAGACAAGATATGATAAAGCTCATGGAGCAGGGAGACCAGAGACCCAGAAGCGGACAGCGAGGAGGCGGGGCCAGGAGCTGAGTCTCGACCCCTGCAACCACAATTAGGTGAGTACAATTAGGTGAGTACAGAGACAGAATGTTCCAGAGATGGGACACAGAAACAAGGGGACACAGTTGGAAGTTGAAGACTCAAATGAATCACAGGGATGTTAGGAAGTATTTCTTCAGTCATAGAGTGGTCGGGAAGTGGAATAGCTTGGGAAGCGATGTAGTGGAGGCAGGTTCCATACATAGCTTTAAGGAGAGGTATGATAAAGCTCATGGAGCAGGGAGCGTGACCCAGTAGCTGCCAGTGAAGAGGCGGGGCCAGGAGCTATGACTCGACCCCTTCAACCACAACTAGGTGAGTACAACTAGGAGAGTACACACACACACACACACACACACACACACACACACACACATATATATATATATATATATATCTTACAGCGACACTTTCCTGTATGTCTGAGCTGAGAGTGTCAGTGATTCCACGTGTTTGACTGGAAGGACAGTGGCAGTAATTCCCCGCCCTGTATGTCAGGGGACAGCGTCAGTGAGCCTCTTGTATGTCTCAACTGACATTCACAGTCTCTCATATTTTATACTACAGCAGCTTAACATAAAACAATAAAAGGATAAAAAAAAAAAGGTCCTCGCTTCCTTTAAAATATTTTTTTAAGGTCTGTGCTTGAGGAGGGAGGAAGGGAAGCGGGTTGTACCATGGTTGTAGAAAGTGAAACAAGAATGGAGGAAAATATGTCACAGTGTTTCTCTTCCATAAATTCCACGCGCGTGCAGGCGTTGCCTCAGAGGGAAGAGTTATGGATTCAAATTGCATAGTAAGCGGTATTCTCAAAATTCTGCTGCTGGAAAACGCATAAAGAAAAATAAATATATAAACATGTATGCATAAACACATGCGCAAACACACACACACACACATATATACACAAATACACATACACCCAACTTCAGTAGGTACGACACAGGGGTCACGCAGCCAGTAGTGTGAAAACAGTAGCGGCTAGCAGAGGCAGAGCCAGGAGTTGAAACTCGACCCCCCGCCACACACACCTGTAACTAGTTTCTTGTGTCTCGCAGCTTAACTTTCTTGAAGACCCCGTGATCAGTCAGCCTATTGTTGCTTGCAACCCCCAGAATTAGGTTTTGTCGCCGAAGCGACTAGTTTATTGTGCACCTCGTGGACGATACAGCAAGAACATATGGATACAAGAAGGGCTCGAACTATGGTCCTGGTACGTAGCAGGTTCAGCACTTTACCCCTGAACTACGAGGTTTTCAATAGGAAGATTTCCGAAACAGAACTTCTGTTCATGTTTCCGTCACCGGCACCATTTGTGTCTCCTCCGTCAGCTACAAAAGCTTTCTTGGTAAATCTATTTTCACACCCCTCAAAACCATATTGTCTATAAACTCAAAATAGACCAATATAGACCATAAATTTATATTCCGTATGGCTTAGAGGGGTGTGAGAATAGATTTACCATGAAAGTTTCTGGGGATGTGGGAAGAGACAGTAGGGTCACAGCTGGTACACAGCTGACCGAAACAAGAACAGACGTTCTCTTTTCGAAAATTACCTTTTGAGAGCCTCGTAGCTTAGTGGTAAAGTGCTGGACCTGCTTCACATCAGGGCCGCTGTTTGATCCCCCCGTTCATTCTTCTGTTTATTCCTTATTGTTTATTCTTCTGTCTATTCATAAGGCGTGTATTGCAAAATTTGAGATTTGTTCCATTATCATGGAAAAGATGATAAACTAAAGAAGAATGATATTGATATCGTAGTAGTTACTGGTGTCCAGAGCTGCTGTAATTAAACACTTGTTTCAATTAATGTTAAATAACCATTTTCGAAAATAATAATTGAAAAGAATTTCAGTCATCTTCGTCATTCTTGGTTTATCTTCTATAGTCTAATATTACAGAGCGCCTATGATGAAAGATTATCTTGCCGAGCTACTGCAAGAGTATACAATAAATCACTGGAAAGACGAGATCCACCAAACCACTGGAAGGCGAACAGTGGGCACCAAACTTCAAAAATATGGAAAGGAACAAGAAGATTGGTGTAACATCTGGGGAGAAATATCTTCATCATGGAACACCAGCACTGGTTTAGAGACGGTAAATCCTATCTTACGAACCTAATGGAATTCAATGAAATATTGGCGTAAATCAGGCAGTACAAAGAATAATAAAGAGACTGAGTCATTTTAGAATATCTAAAAATATACTACACTCTTCGTCATCAAAGACTTATCCACATACTAGATTAACAATCTATAGTGACAAAATTATTGAGGAATTAAACAGAATGACTGCGCCTTAAATTGTTCAAGGAGTATCTACAGTATACCGTTATATCTGATAGTTAGAAATGAGCAATCAGATTTAATTGAATCTTGCACTTCGTTGCTTGCTGATAATCATATGCTGATGAGAAGGTTACTAACAGAATAAGACGACAAGGAATGAAAAGTTTGAGCAAATATAGTTCAAATAAAGGTGGATGGAATTTAATCATCATAAATGCAAAGTAATAAAGGTAATATGATAAAAACGACAGACGACAGTAATCACCTATATGATAAGCAACATCAGACACCGGATGTAGAAAGAAACCAACCCGAGAGCCGATTTTACAATTAACCTTTCTCTCGAAGTGCACATGAAAACGATAACATCATGGACGAATGTACGACTGGTAAATATATGAACTGTATTCAGGAGCTTAAACAGATAATCAGGTCCGGATTAAATCCCATACCTGATCAAGAACAAAAAAAAATCAAGAAATTTCAATGTTTTTTCCAGATTTATGAGTTTCTTGTTTTTCCACGGCTAACAAGCTACCCAGAGCATTAACCTGGGAGTCAATGACAGACTGTTTGACACGTGATAATCTAGAACAAGACGGCACAGAAGGAATATAAACACCAACGGCAGTACACCTGAAGAGGAACACAACAGCAGATGGGCAAGGATGAAAACAGATTTCAGAGGATGAGAAAATTCCTTGATGCTCTGGAATGGAAAAGTGAATTTATATAAAAAATAACGAACGAGATGATAGATTACTTAAAGGGAAAAATGCTGGAAAATAATGAAAGAATTCTTACGCATAAGACTGAGAAGCATTTGTTATAACAGAGCCCAAAAAATACCCAAAACTCTGTATAACACTAGAAAACAACATATGAATACGTGATATGGAAACGTTTGTAACACTGGTGTCATTCCTTAACTAATCTGGCTGTATTCTCACTCACATGACCGTCACGATAGTAACTTTCCTGCACTAATCTGGCCTACATTTCAACCCACTTGACGATCAATTTGCAATACTGAGTTACCTTTTCTTTAAGAGTTCATGTGTTTTAGAAGAGAACAAAACACACAAACTTATAAATTCCTTATCGCATAAATAACACTGTATAAGTTTCTCTAATTTAATAAACACGTAATAACGTGGTTTAAGTAGCTTGTAAGTTTTGTGGCATTTCCATAAGTTTCTAACTTCACAATACCGTCAAATTGAATTACAGAATATTGTTATTATAAATACAAGAAACAGTATTATTACACAGATTACTCAGTATGACATGTCCTGCAGCTCCATCTTAAGGCCTTGTGCTGTATAACCCTTGTGGTTTAGCGCTTCTTTTAATTATAATAATAATTAAGGCCATGTGACAACGTATGATGTTGATTTTCTGTCTTACTAGTTGTGTTTTTCTCGTATTATCGACGATCATAATAGTAACCTTCATTTTCTTTAATAGCCTCAATAAATGCGTTTTATACGTTATTTACAGGTAAAATACGGAGCTGTGAGCATCTAGAAGCCAGAAATGTTGCAACCCCTAGAGTAGTAATTTGTCAACATGGACATTATAGAGAGAACTAACTCATTTAGATATGTTCTCAAAGAAGAGAAATAAACTCTAGAAATATACTTTAAATGGCTGTATTTTTTTTTTTTTTTACAAATTAGGTTTACAAATACTCTTGAATGTAGTCTCTTCCAGGGGCTTGGTGGTAATACTAGATATTATTTTCAGTGTCCTGTCAACAAAATCGTGAATAGGTAACTTTTTTTTTTTACAAGGATCAATTACTGAGAAAGAAGCAGTGTTAGGCTCCAAAACACAAAAAGCCTCAATCGTGGGTTCTAAAACCTAGAGAGCCTTGGTAGTGGGTTCTTAAAATATCACAGGGTGGGCCTTGGTAGCGGGTTCTAAACCCCAGAAAGCCTCAGTGTGAGCTGGTTTTAAAATCCAACATGAGTGAAGGATTTTGAAAAACAACGAGCACCAGTGGATTGCTGTGAGTCTCAGAAACCAGCACTGGTGGTATCTAAGGCCCAGAGAACAGCAGTGGAGGTTCTGAAACCAAGAGGAGAGCAATGGTGGGGTTCTAAAACCAAGTGATCGGCAGTGGGGCCCAGTCATTGATCCCGGGGGGTCAGCCGTAACGCCAAGCCGTGTGCTGATGTTGCCATAAGACCCTCGTCATATTCCCCGTAATTGTGTCGTTTCTGTCGCCTGGGCTGACCGTAATCTCCTCTCTCTCTCTCTCTCTCTCTCCCTCCCCCATCCACTCCCATCACCCTATGGCCAGTACGTTCTCTTTCTCTCTCTCTCTCTCTCTCTCTCTCTCTCTCTCTCTCTCTCTCTCTCTCTCTCTCTCTCTCTCTCTCTCTCTCTCTCTCTCTCTCTCTCTCTCTCTCTCTCTCTCTCTCTCTCTCTCTCGTACTCTCATAGTCTCTCTTTCTCTCCTCAGCTGTGTACGCGTCAGCCATGGCTATGGTACAAGAACGAGCTCGACTGCCGTGTGACGTCACCTCTACGCTGGCCAATGACAGAGTGGTTCTCATCCTGTGGTACCGAGGATCAGCTGGGACGCCCATCTACAGGTGAGCAACTGTGGCTTCTCACTTGTGCACAGGTCAAGGATAAAAAGATAGGAGATTTTTTTTAAAGTCGAAATTCTCCAACATTTACATTGATCATTTGGTTCATTGGGTTTAAAGCATTTCGAGTATACGAGGGTCGTTAAGGTTGCATGTGACCCGAATGCAGCCAGTCAAGGATATGGTAATTTTTAAGGAAGGATGAAAGTAAACTCTCAGTCCATATATATAGTACATACCTCACGGTGCATTAACCATAAAAAGAAGAACACAAATTAGAAATATGGACCAGTATATACATGTGTGTGTGTGTGTGCATTAACCAATTTGTACTCACATATTTGTGGTTGCAGGGGTCGAGTCACAGCTCCTGGGCCAGCGTCTTTCGCTGGTTGTTACTAGGTCAAGGTGTGTACTCAACTATTTGTGGTTGTGTATGTGTGCGTGTGTATGTGTATGTATGTTGCTATTATCCATCCCTGTCTAAGGCCTACTTTTACTGGGAAATGCCTCCCCTCTCTCCAACATACCCTAACCTGAGCCTCGCTATCCGCATAAAAACTCTTTACTGCTTTCAGTAACCTACTACCTGCACTCCTTTCCCTAGCCTGATCCCTACTATGCACTCCTCCTTCATTCCTTCCTCCTCCTTTCCTGCCTCTATATATATATATATATAAATATATATATATATATATATATATATATATATATATATATATATATATATATATATATATATAAATATATATATATATATATTTTTTTTTTTAAATATAGGATGGGGTCCACCTCTGGTGCAAATTGTGGGACCCATAGCCTCGGATATATATATATATATATATATATATATATATATATATATATATATATATATATATATATATATATATATATATATATATATATAATGTAGGCAAAAGGGAGGACATAATGGAGTGGAGGGAGGAGTGTACGGTAGAAAGTAGGCCTGGGAAAGGAGTTGCAGAGATGACAGAAGGAAGAGAAGAGAGGAGACGAACAAAGGAAGGAGGATAGAGGGAGGAAGATAGTGGAGGGAGGTGAATAGGGGAAGGAGGAGGGAATGGTTAGGGAGTACTGAAGGGAGGGGAGAAGGGAGAGTGAATGACAGGAGAGAACAATAAAAATTCACTGTCACGTTTCCCGTCACTGAAGATCCACAGGAAGGGGGAACGTTCAACTATTTCGTTTATGGGCGAACGTTTGCAGTAGTAACAGCGAACGTTTTAGAACTTATTTACGATCACAGGAAAAACTGCAGAGCATTGAAGGAAATTTTGTTCCCATCAAACACGAAACTGAAAGTGATCACAACTGGTAAAAAAAATACTGAAAACAGACAAATTAATCTTAATATTAGATATAACGCTTTTCTGAATGTTTAATAATGATTTTTTTTTTACCTTAACATTTTAAACTATTAAGTTATGCGAGATAGAAATACGCATGCGTATATGCAACAAACAATTGTTTTGCAATAATATTAAAAAAAAAAAAGTTAAATCTTGTGTGTGATTGTTGAAGTCACAAAAAATATGTTGAGTTTGTATGTTAAATTTTTTATGGGGAATTAAAACGCTCAAAGGCTTTGGGATTATATTTCGGTAATAAAAGAAAAAAGCGTTCGGCGCATGTAGTGTAAAAATAACGAACTTTAAAAGAATTGGAAAACAATATATATTTTTCAGTCCGTGACAAGTGAGTGTACTTTGACATCATAAAAACTTTCAAAAACCCTCACACTTCAAAGTCGCAAAACGCAGATTAAATGCTTTGTAAACATTAAGTGGAGCCATACTATTGGAAATTGGTAAATATCCCATGCATATTTATTTGGATATAAACAAAGAAGTAATGTGGCAACAAAAGCGAATCTGCAGTGGCTACAACCTCACTATTTGCAATCAATATATTTAAATAAAAGGCGAGGTTCTCGCCATGAATCAGGAATATGTTTGAGGTTAAAACAGAGATCTCTACATACTCTATTTTAGTTAAGGTTATGTAATGCATAGTTAAACTAGGTTTGGTTAGGTTAGGTTAATAATAATTAGTGTAGATTAATTAAGGTAAGGTTTCATTAGGGCTGGTTACGGTAGATTAGATTAGGTCATGTATATTTTGATTATTTTAGGTCAAGTCTTTTCATGTAGAACAATCTATCATAGTTTACCCTCAAACCGGAAAGAGAGAAATGAAGTGCTAACACAGGCATACTCTCGCCTACCTAAGGGGATGTTAATTTTAAGCCTTCCCGCCATACCCTATTTTCTACACAGACGGGCAGGATCTCAGAAGGGCGAAACGTGAAGAACAGGTGTGGAGAACAATGGTCTAAAGTCACTTAATCCTCACGAGAACTTGTTACATAATGAGAAAACCGGGGATTTTTGTATTGCATCCTTGCTTAAGACTGTACACAGTTGATACTACTAATTAGATATTGAGTTTGTACATTCCATCACTTGAATTATATAAGGCATTCATATAATGTTTGATGAGAGAGGATTCAATTATGTTCCTTTCCAAATTGAAACTACCTAATTTGCCCGTATACCTGTATACCTTCTACATGTACTTGTAGTAAATAAAGATATTATTATTATATTTGGTACAATGATCTGGGCTGTTGCCCACCCGGATAGACGATTGTAAATGCAAACGTGATTAGAGACTGCATTTGACTCCTGAGCCGTCTTTTCCCGAGCACTGATGTGGCTTCCTCTGCATTGTTAAGATCGCCTGTTTGCGATTATATATATATATATATATATATATATATATATATATATGTCGTGCCGATTAGGTAAAACTTGCGATTTTGGCTTAAATAGCAACGCTCACCTTGCCATATAAGACAAGTGAAAATTTGTGTATGCAATAATTTCGCCAAAATCATTCTGAACCTAACGAAAAAAATATATTTCATTGTGTTTGTTTATTATTAAATTAATGTTAACGTATCTAAAATATATTTAGTTGGGTAAGGCTAAATTAAATTGCGCTTGTTGTAATAAGGTTAGGTAGGTTTTCAAAGTTTATCTTGGTACAAAATTATAAATTCTTACATTAACATAAATTAAAAAAATATATCTTTAAACGTATAAGAGAAAATTTTAAAAAGGACTTAATTTTAGATGAGTTCTTGCTAATTGACCAGTTTTACCTAATCGGCACGACATATATATATATATATATATATATATATATATATATATATATATATATATATATATATATATTTCAACAAGTCGGCCGTCTCCCACCGAGGCAGGGTGACCCAAAAAGAAAGAAAATCCACAAAAAGAAAATACTTTCATCATCATTCAACACTTTCACCACACTCATACATAATCACTGTCTTTGCAGAGGCGCTCAGATACGACAGCTGAGAATAGTCCCTCCCAGCTGTCACTATCTCAGACCCCTCCTTTAAAGTGCAGGCATTGTACTTTCCCTTTCCAGGACTCAAGTCCAACTAAATCAATTAACTGGTTTCCCTGAATCCTTCACAAAATGTTACCCTGCTCACACTCCAACAGATCGTCATGTCCCAAAAACCATTCGTCTCCATTCACTCCTATCTAACACGCTCACACATGCTTGCTGGAAGTTCAAGCCCCTCGCCGACAAAACCTCCTTTACCCCCTCCCTCCAACCTTTTCTAGGACGACCCCTACCCCGCCTTCCTTCCCCTACATAATATTTACATAATATAATATTATATTTACATAATAATATGCATAATATTTACACCACACATTGCCCTTAGACAGGACATCTCCACTGCCTCCAGCCTCCTCCTCGCTGCAGCATTTGCAACCCATGCTTCACACCCATATAAGAGTGTTGGTACCACTATACTTTCGTACATTCCCTTCTTTGCCTCCATGGATAACGTTTTTTGTCTCCACAGATACCTCAACGCGCCAAACTCATTTTTTTCCTTCATCAATTCTATGGTTAACCTCATCCTTCATAAACCTATTCGTTGACACGTCAACTCCCAAATATCTGAAAACATTTACTTCTTCCATAATCCCTCTCTCCAATGTGATATCCAATGTGATATCCAATGTGATATATATATATATATATATATATATATATATATATATATATATATATATATATATATATATATATACGTATATATATATATATATATATATATATATATATATATATATATATATATATATATATATATATATATATATATAAGATGGGGTCCACCTCTGGTGTAATTTGTGGGTCCCATAGCCTCGGAGAAGTGGATAAAAGGCTTCAAGGAAGAATATTTAGATTTCTTTCTGAAGCCATTTGAATATTCCACTTCCCTACCACCCCATCTTTTGAATATGTGTAAAATTTATTTCAAGACAAATGACAAGAATACAATAGGGAGTAAAACAACATAGATAAGAACTCGGAGCTACATATCAGTAGTAATAGTAACAGAAGTACTAGTAGTAATAATGGTAGAAGTAGTAGTTGTAGTAGTAGTAGTAGTAGTTGTTGTTGTTTTTTTTTTGTAATAGTAACAGAAGTATGAGTGCTAGTAACGGGAATTTCTAATAATTTTCCAGCAATAACAATTATGCTGTGGAACATAATCTAAATTGATTCTGGTTCGTGGAACAATTTTAATAATATCTTCGTCTGGCTCTCTGCTGCCACTCTAATTAGTAATGGTACCGTAATACTTAGGCCCAACTGCTGTTGTCATTAATATTATACCATTGTTGTAAATTATATATATATATATATATATATATATATATATATATATATATATATATATATATATATATATATATATATATATATATATATATATATATATATATATAATATATATATATATATCGTGCCATTAGGTAAAACTGGTCAATTAGCAAGAACTCATCTAAAATTATGTCCTTTCTAAAATTTTCTCTTATACGTTTAAAGATATATTTTTTCCATTTATGTTAATGTAAGAATTTATAATTTTGTACCAAGAGAAACTTTGAAAACCTACCTAACCTTATTACAACAAGCGCAATTTAATTTAGCTTAACCAACTAAATATATTTTAGATACGTTAATATTAATTTAATAATAAACAAACACAATGAAATATATTTTTTCGTTATGTTCAGAATAATTTTGGCGAAATTATTGCATACACAAATTTTCACTTGTCTTATATGGCAAGGTGAGCGTTGCTATTTAAGCCAAATCGCAAGTTTTACCTAATCGGCACGACATAAAATATATATATATATATATATATATATGTCGTGCCGATTAGGTAAAACTGGCGATTTTGGCTTAAATAGCAACGCTCTTCTTGCCATATAAGACAAGCAAAATTTTGTGTATGCAATAATTTCCAAAAATCATTCTAAACCTAGCGAAAAATATATTTCTATGTGTTTGTTTATTATTAAATTATTGTGAAAGTATTTAAAATATATTTAGTTGGGTTAGGCTAAATTAAATTGCGCTTGTTATAATAAGGTTAGGTAAGTTTTCTAAGATTCTTTTGGTAAAAATTATAATTTTTACATTAACATAAATTAAAAATATATCTTCAAACTATAAGAGAAAATTTTAGAAAGGACTTAATTGCAAATGAGTTCTTGCTAATTGACCAGTTTTACCTAATCAGCACGACTATATATATATATATATATATATATATATATATATATATATATATATATATATATATATATATATATATATATATATATATATATATATATATATATATATATATGTATATATATACATATAAACATATTTAAAGAGGCGTAGCAAGATGTGAAGTCCAACCAAATTTTTGGAAGGGGGACGTGGAATTGAGATTGTCCCTTTGTTGGTTTTTCTTCACATTTTTCTTTACTCCCCTGTATTTTTGGCTTACCTTTCCCTTGTTTTGTTTTACGTTTTTGCCTTAGCTTTTTATCACCGAGTGCTTTCGGTGGAGACAGTTACAAGAAATTATCTTTCTTCGATGCCCCTGGTCAGTTCTAGTTCTTGAAGACTTCTTAACGTAGTAATAAAAATAGTAGTAATATCAGTAGTAATATCAGTAGTAATATCAGTAGTAATAGTAACAGAAGTACTACTAGTAATAATGGTAGAAGTAGTAGTTGTAGTAGTAGTAATAGTAGTAGTAGAAATAGTTTTTTTTTTTTTTTTTGTAATAGTAACATAAGTATGAGTGCTAGTAACGGGAATTTCTAATAATTTTCCAGCAATAACAATTATGCTGTGGAACATAATCTAAATTGATTTTGGTTCGTGGAACAATTTTAATAATATCTTCGTCTGGCTCTCTGCTGCCACTCTAATTAGTAATGATACCGTAATACTTAGGCCCAACTACTGTTGCCATTAATATTATACCATTGTTGTAAATTATGAAATGTACAAAACAATTATAGAAGTTCCTACCTAAAGAGACCTAAGCCTTCTTTCGGAATTCTACAGAACATTTTAAACACTGATGCGAATGTTGGTTATTAAATCGCCATCTATGAAGCACTCTATCGTCTTTCATTTATTTCTAAAGGCTCGAAGAAGATTGTATTCGTATAGTTAATCCCACTGGAGTGTTAAGAGGGTAACCCATGAAAGCCATGTAATGTGACTATGATTTGCGTTGGGTCTTTATGTTACTCCTTAGGATGTGACCCACAACAGTCGACTGACAACCAAGTACTTATTTACTACTAAGTAATCAGGGACACCAGGTTTTAAAAAACTTCTCCATTTGCCTCACTCTCTCGTTACTGAAACCGGGCACTTAGGTTATAAGAAGAATTTTCTACCAACGAGCAATGATTTCCCACTGCGAGGTACCACTTTGAGATTGTACTTTTGCATATTGATACTTATATGTTATAATGTCAAACTCTGAATAGAAATTTTCTGGAATCCTTAATCAAAAAAGTTGTTTAATTGTTCGATTTGATTTGTTTGAAAGCTTCACTTTGGTGACTGGTAGTGCACAGGAATTCACATTGTTGTCAGGACTGCCGCTGTAGCCGTCCTGTGATACAGTACACCACCCAAGTGGGTGTCCTGTATCCCACAGGGATAATTGTTGTCAACTGGATGCAAACCTTGGTGATGATTTTCTTTGTCACACAGAATTATCTGAGCTTAGTTTTATTCGTGATTATCGATGCACTTAATACACTTATGCAACTGTTGAGCTCTACTTTTCTCGAGCTGTTGCGTTTACATATTGTGAACAGGTATGCACTCGGTATCGTTTCTGTCTATCGACCCTCAGTCACTTCATGCGTTGAGATTATTTACAAAGGTTTAGCGATTATATAATATATATTATATAATATATATTAATACGCATAATACATATTTGGGTTCTGCGGTTAACTATATTATAAGCGTCTAAGATTCTCTCTCTTTCGAACATTGATTTAGCAGAATATAATTAAGTAATCTTATACGAGAAGAAAAGTTTAGATTCAAAATGTTTTCTTAGAGTTTAACTTAGAAAAATACCATTTCTCATAGGCCTTTCTTCACTTTAAAACATGTGATGATGGTTTTATCGTATTTTTTATATAGCAACAACGTTTCGCTCCGACTTTGACCATTCATAAGTCACACTCTTCTGTCTTTTGTATATTGTTCCGGTCACAGTATTGTGCCTTTTTGACTCACGAAATCGTAATGACACGATTGCAAACAGACCATACCACGGGTGGGGATAGAACCCGCTATCAGAAAGTCATGAAACTCCAGACCAACGCGCTAGCCACTGTGCCAGCTGGCTACAACAAGATTCATCCAACTAGGTATATTTATACACAATGGGAAGGTTAGCATAGGCACCACTGTGACCACAAATGTAAGTTTTTACAGACGAACCTCCCGCCAGCGTGGCCGTGACTAGCTCTAGCTCAAGTCCCCTCAAAGCCGTCATCATGACTCACGAAATCGTAATGATCTAGTTGGACGAATCTTCTTGTAGCCAGCTGGCCCAGTGGCTAGCGCGTCGGTCTGGAGTTTTACGACTCTCTGACCGCAGGTTCTATCCCCACCCGTGTTGTGGTTTGTGCCTTTTTGTTCTCTAAGTAACATTCATTTTTTTCAATAAAAATTAAAATACTTATGGTTCAAAAGCACATATTATAGAAAAAGGAAGCTACACTTATGACTTTTTAAAACTTTTCACATTTCATTAACAAAACAAATGAAATATTAGTACACTGTATATTCCCAAAATGCTATAAAACTTGTTTTTATTTTTTTATTATATATTTAGATCCTTAAGAGCGCTTAGAGGCTTTTTGGACATATTTGAGAATTTAAATCGAACGAGGGGATTAAGCAATCATTTTCCAATAGTGTCTTTATTATTTCAAAAAGAATTTAGAAATCTGTCCGTCTTCTAATTTTTTTATTTGCATTGGGGAATAGAATGGTGATTTTTAAATGCTATTCTGCTTGCAAGTTTAATTATGATGTCATTTTTATCTCTAATTTTTGTCCAGCAATTGCAATATTTTGATGGAAATTGTCTTTTGTAGCATCAAATTATCTCTCCATTCAGTACAGGCACTTCTCTAACTCTTAAATAATTAACAGTGTGATGGGTTGAGAAGACATGAGCATCTGTAGGTGTTGCAAATAACTCCAGGAGCTTGTTGCATCTGTCAGTGTTATTCTGACACTGAACATGAATATTTGTGATCAAAACTTTTTAATTCTGTGAGCCTGTCGTCGCCACTAGAATTATGGCAATAAATATAGAGGAGACTGACTAGTCACACGGAAAATCACAAAAGCTTAACACCTCAGGACATTTTATCTGAAACGTTTCGGTCTTGGCACTTTGGTCACTGCATATTGACCTAAAGTGTTTACATTTAGCGTCTTTTTCACAGTTATTTTCCTTTAACAGGGACACAGTAAGACTTTCATTTTTACGAGCAACGTCGCAGCAGGAAGTATTACCCCGAAGCAAGGAGATAGTACTACTCCATTCTCCCTCAAAGAATATCGTCGGGGTCAATATTACCCTGCAGCAAGGAGACAGTAGACTTCCTCCTGCGGAATATTTTGGTGATAACTTAACTGTAATCACAGAGGACTGTGCTTATGCAAATGACTCTCTTGGGGAGAATGTTGTCTAGTTAGTGTTGCTTAAGAAGATACTGGTGAAGAGAGGGTTGTGGAGAGTATGTGGAGAGGGTGTAGAGGGACGTATGGGGAGATGGTAAATAGGGTGTGTGGGGGGGATGGAATGTTTAGGGCGGAGTGTGTATGGGAAAGAGTGTGTGGAGAGGAGAGTGAGGGAAGACCGTGTTGGGATCGGGTAAGGTATAGAGTGGGAATGGGAAGTGGTATAGTGATGAGTGGGGAGATAGTAGATAGACGTATGTGGTGGCGGTAATAGGGTAAGTATGTCGGGTAGATTGGTGTGTGAGCAGAGGGGCGAGGAGGTAAGTGATTGTGTGTAGGCTGGAAAGGGTGGGATGCAGAGCAGAGAGGTTTGTGGGATTGGGGTAGGGAGAGGGATTTGTTGGATGGGGAGAGGTAGAGGGGTTTGTGGGGAGGGGTAGGTGAGGGTGGTAGGAGATATAAGGGAGGGGTGAGGGAGCCATTTTCCCTCTGGTGTTCAGCTGTTTGCGTCATATTCTGCTTATGTTATGGTTTTGACATGGAAATGTAATTAGTTAGTCGATTACGTTAGAGAGAGAGAGAGAGAGAGAGAGAGAGAGAGAGAGAGAGAGAGAGAGAGAGAGAGAGAGAGAGAGAGAACGAAAGAAAGAGAGAGAGAAAGAGAGAGAGAGACACACACACACACACACACAGACAGACAGATAGTAACCGAAGAATCAAACCACATTCGATATGGCTGAAATTCCCCCCTCTTCATTATTCATCAGAACTGGTTTGATGCTGACTATATTTTGCTCTCTTCACACACACACACACACACACACACACACACACACACACACACACACTGTACACCGTGTACGTCAGGCCCATACTAGAGTATACAGCACCAGTGTGGAACCCATACCTGGTCAAGCACGTCAAGAAATTAGAGAAAGTGCAAAGGTTTGCGACAAGGTTAGTTCCAGAGCTAAGGGAAATGTCCTACGACGAAAGGTTAAGGGAAATCCTCCTGACAACACTAGAGGACGGGAGGGTTAGAGGAGACATGATAACGACATACAAAATTCTGCGGGGAATTGACAAGGAAGAAGTGACAGGATGTTCCAGAGAGGGGACACAGAAACAAGGGGGCACAATTGGCAGTTGAAGACTCTGATAAGTCAAAGGGATGTTTGGAAGTATTTCTTCAGCCATAGAGTAGTCAGGAAGTGGAATAGTCTAGCAAGTGATGTAGTGGAGGCAGGAACCATACATAGCTTTAAGACGAGGTATGATAAAGCTCATGGAGCAGGGAGAGATGGGACCCAGTAGCGGACAGTGAAGAGGCGGGGCCAGGAGCTTAGTCTCGACCCCTGCAACCACAAATAGGTGAGTACACACACACACATTATATATATATATATATATATATATATATATATATATATATATATATATATATATATATATATATATATATATATATATATATATATATATATATATATATATATATATATATATATATATATATATATATATATATATATATATATTTTTTTTTTTTTTTTTTTTTCAACAAGTCGGCCGTCTCCCACCGAGGCAGGGTGACCCAAAAAGAAAGAAAATCCCCAAAAAGAAAATACTTTCATCATCATTCAACACTTTCACCACACTCATACATAATCACTGTCTTTGCAGAGGAGCTCAGATACGACAGCTGAGAAAAGTCCCTCCCAGCTGTCACTATCTCAGACCCCTCCTTTAAAGTGCAGGCATTGTACTTCCCATTTCCAGGACTCAAGTCCAAATAAATCAATTAACTGGTTTCCCTGAATCCCTTCACAAAATGTTACCCTGCTCATATATATATAATATATCGCTAACAGGAGATACAAGACGCAAAATAATGACAGCCTTTCGTGTTGCAATCAACCTGATGATGTATAGAGCTATCGTCCAACTCCCCCTTTGGTTGCTTTATATAACGAGAGTAATGAATAATAAGAATAGTGATTAACGAGAATAATGACACAATAATCATATATTCTAAAAATTTAATGTACCAGAAT
Source organism: Cherax destructor (assembly GCA_009830355.1). Taxonomy (NCBI): domain Eukaryota; kingdom Metazoa; phylum Arthropoda; class Malacostraca; order Decapoda; family Parastacidae; genus Cherax; species Cherax destructor. Next base: position 37,146 of record WNWK01000422.1, on the reverse strand, counting down.
TAAACATTTGAGCATTGTCTTTAACCTGAATCAACAAAATAATATTAATACAAATCTATGGAGAAAATGAAAATGAATGAATAATATCTTTTTCATCTCCGAACTGATCACACAACTCTCTGTAGTATTTCTACAACTCTTTGGTATTCACATTTTAAAATATAGTCAGGGTTTTACAATATCAGTTACTGGGCTGTAGTGGGTTACCTTTCGTTGGGCAGTGCGCGAGAGGTATCGAGAAAATCTGTTAATATCTAATTTGAGTAGGGAAAATTGTTGATACTTTAATACATTGAAAGTTGGAGACAAATATTACAATTAAGTGTTACAATATTAGCTTAAATATTTCTTAGCCTCAATTTCTTGAACGCTCATGAAGAGTGTGTGATGGGATGATTGGAGCAGGATAAGATAGTGGAAGAAAGGCAGAACTGAAGCACAGTAAGATGGAGAGAGAAGGACAGAACGGAGGGAGAAGGATAAGATGGAGGAATGAAGATGGTAAGAGGGATGAAGATTACGGAAGTAGTACTTAGATTTACCCTTCAACTTTTTAATAACTCATTAGAATTTAATGAGGATTATTATGAAGAAGTTCAGTTAAGCTGAGTAGAGGTGAATGTTCCACAAGTGTTTCAGATCAAATGTGAACATATCTGTCAATGTTTACAAAACTTGTGCTACCAATAAGATGTGCACATTTCATTTATTAAATGAAAAAGTATATTTGGATTAACAATTATATTTTTCTATTGACTCCCTAGATTACATCATGCAATTATTTTAATAAGGAGTCCAAATGCTTTTAGGATTGCAGGGAAATCACGATTATAGGTGCGCATGGAGGCTGTCTCTGCTCAATTTGCCCTACGTATCTTAATACTGAGTTTAGCGTTTCACTTGTAACACATTATCTTTTTCTCTGACTGAATTAAATGATTCTCAAAGAAAGATTGCAAAGGCTGTCTGCTATTTCCTATGCAAATTCTTTCCATTACCATTGATCCAATTGTACTCTGAAGGGAGCATTGGATTAGTGGCGGCTGCAGGAGGGAGTCTGAGTACAGCATCCGCTTTAAGCAAGTATCGCTTCTCCTTCAAGAAGATTCGAGCTAGTGTTGGTAAGTTCATGAGTCACCTCAAGAGAAACAACACCGACGTCGGGGATACCGTGGACTGGCGGATAAAATGTCATCTCTTTCAAAGTTACGAGAACATCCGACGAGAGATGTTTATCTCTGCACTTTAATACCCACGTATCATTTCTGAAAACTCTTGATTTCTTATATGAGTAAAATTACTTGTTAAAGTTGGGAATGCTGAGAGTCGCTTGAGAGAAGTCAGAAGGAAAGAAAAACGGTAGATAAGATGATAGCTGCACTGGAAGGGGAAAGGATGGAAGAAAGGCAGGAATGATGGTGATAATCAGGCTGAAAGATATATTAGAAAAGACAAGACTATAATAATATGAGTGGAAGAGAAGGAGAGGAACAGGAAGAGGGACATGATCTGAATAGCAAGGAAGAAGAGGATGAAATGACGAGAGAGGAGGAGGTGGCTGGAATAAAAAGGGACGAGGAGGAGAAGGAGGAGGTAGGTAGGTTAATTGAAGGGAAGAAGAGGGGGTGATGCATTGACAAAGGGAGGAGAAGGAAGAGAGGGAAACAAGAAGTGTGAGAGAGAATTATTAACACGGAATGTGTGAAGAAGACCAGATGTGAGAAGTGGGCGACACACACACACACACACACACACACACACACACACACACACACACACACACACACACACACACACACACACACATACACACACACATAGCTGTGCTGAATGAGTAGTAGAGAATACTTACACGCCAAGAGCTTAGGGTAATACAAAGCAAGTATGATATTACAACAGCAGAAAGAGTGAGTCTTTAATGTACGAGTCGCTCAAAGGTGGAATTTTTTAATAATGTGATTTGAAAAATTTTGCCTGGAAGAGAAGCGTTGTCAAGTTAATACTCTGCTATTGATTATACCCTATGTGTAGGTATAGGTCGGCTCTTGTAAGTGCAAATAGGATATCAGCTACAAGTGTTTTGTGCACTGTGTATTCCGGTGAAACATCTCTAAACGCAAGTTTCCTCTACCACAGAGCATGCAAGAGGAATCGAACAGAAATGGTCTATATAAAATAGATGCACGAATCTTTCTTTATTTATAGCAAACCAACGTTAAAAATAAATGAGGCGTTCTCAGATTACAAACAAAACGCTGAAGGAAGAAAAAAAAACGAATTTTGTCACCCATTGAAAGGTACTCCGTCGTGATGCGTAATCACTACTCACATTGTAGTGTGATCATTGATTCACTCTAGTATATTCTTCCTTTTTAATGCTGCTGGTGAGGTAGACGGTACTATGCTTCACCTCTTCCTGACAACAACATGCGAGTGTGTATCTCTCAGTGTATATACACTGAGAGGTACGTCTCTCTCAGTGTATATTTGTGCTAGAGGTAAAAATAAAAATGGTACGCAAACAGCTGCAAGGAGAAACCTGCATATTTTTTCCTGATGTTCGTGTATTCTCTTCGAGGCTGTGGGTCTCTATTTAGCACTGGAGGTAGTACCTTCATACACACACACACACACACACACACACACACACACTACACACACACACACACACACACACACACAAGGTCATGGAGAAGATAGTCAGGAGAAGAGTGGTGGAGCACCTAGAAAGGAATGATCTTATCAACGACGGCCAACACGGTTTCAGGGACGAGAAATCCTGTGTCACAAACCTACTGGAGTTCTATGACAGGGTGACAGCAGTACGACAAGAGAGAGAGGGGTGGGTAGATTGCATATTCTTGGACTGTAAGAAGGCGTTTGACACAGTTCTACACAAGAGATTAGTGCAGAAGTTGGAGGACCAGGCAGGGATAACAGGGAAGGCACTGTAATGGATCAGGAAATACCTGTTAGGAAGACAGCAGCGAGTCATGGTACGTGGCGAAGTGTCAGAGTGGGCGCCGGTGACGAGTGGGGTTCCACAGGGGTCATTCCTAGGACCGGTGCTGTTTCTGGTATTTGTGAACGACATGACGGAAGGAATAGACTCCGAAGTGTCCCTGTTTGCAGATGATGTGAAGTTGATGAGAAGAATTCAATCGGACGAGGATCAGGCAGAACTACAAAAAGCTCTGGACAGGCTGCAAGCCTGGTCCATCAATTGGCTCCTGGAGTTCAACCCCACCAAGTGCAAAGTTATGAAGGCTGGGGAAGGACAAAGAAGACCGCAGACGGAGTACAGTCTAGGGGGGCCAGAGACTACAAACCTCAATCAAGGAAAAAGATCTTGGGGTGAGTATAACACCAGGAACATCTCCTGAGGCGCACATCAACCAAATAACTGCTGCAGCATATGGGCGCCTAGCAAACCTAAAAGCAGCATTCCGATATCTTAATAAAGAATCGTTCAGGACCCTGTACACTGTGTACGTTAGGCCCATACTGGAGTATGCAGCACCAGTTTGGAACCCACACCTAGCCAAGCACGTAAAGAAGCTAGAGAAAGTGCAAAGGTTTGCAACAAGACTAGTCCCGGAGCTAAGGGGTATGTCCTACGAGGAGAGGTTAAGGGAAATCGACCTGACGACACTGGAGGACAGGAGAGATACGGGGGACATGATAACGACATATAAGATACTGAGAGGAATTGACAAGGTGGACAAAGACAGAATGTTCCAGATATGGGACACAGCAATATGGGGACACAGTTGAAAGTTGAATAATCAGATGAATCACAGAGATGTTAGGAAGTATTTCTTCAGTCACAGAGTGGTCGGGAAGTGGAATAGTTTATGAAGCGATGTAGTGGAGGCAGGTTCCATACATAGCTTTAAGAAGAGGTATGATAAAGCTCATGACGCAGGGAGAGTGACCCGGTAGCGCCCAGTGAAGAAGTGGGGCCAGGAGCTGTGAATCGACCCCTGCAACCACAACTAGGTGAGTACAACTAGGTGAGTACACAAACAAACACGCACACGAACACGCGCACACGAACACACCGCCAGCCACAGAAATAGGACAAGGGCTTCACATGGGTCGTGTCAAGGACTTGTGACGAACACTCTCAGCAAAGTAAATCTGTAGTTGACAACTTTTCCCTCAAATGTAAGTCAGTGGTAAAGCTCGTACTTGAGGCTGACATTGTTCAAGAAAAACTTGGCTTTGTTGTGACTTTCTCTTATCACAGCTTCTCTTCGATTCATTATTTAATTATTTTTGCCTTTGCCTCTTCCCTTCATATCCTGTTTTACATTTTTTTCAACACTACTTTGCATTAATATTCCGTATTTTTTTCCCCTCACTTATTCTCTGTCATCTTCATCCATCAAGAGAGATGAATTAAAAAGGGATAGAAGAGTATGTTTGGTAATTAGGATGATCTCCATGGAGGAGCTTTGAGATTATTTGAGTAAGTTCACGAAAATAGTTGAATGTATTCACATATATGCACACGACGAATAAAATAAGTGAACGCTTGTTTTAATGTCACTTTCAAAAAATTAATGTCACTTTCAATATACCGTCTTCTGTACGCTGAATACTGACCTGTAGTTCCTCTGTATAAGAGACTGATTTAAATAAACGGTGTGGGTTAAAAAATACATAATTATGAATCTCTGTCTGTCTGTATGTCTGTCTGTCTGTCTGTCTGTCTGTCTGCCTCTCTTCTCTCTCTCTCTCTCTCTCTCTCTCTCTCTCTCTCTCTCTCTCTCTTTCCCCCTCGTCTGCACACTCAACCTCCACTAGAAGACACCTGCCTCCGAGCTGACGAAAATTAACAAGCATTTGGGGGACATAATTTAAGTCACTCATGTTTATGGAATTTTCTTCCTCACATGCAACCAACCAGCTCCTGACGGAGTGTGTGTGTGTGTGTGTGTGTGTGTGTGTGTGTGTGTGTGTGTGTGTGTGTGTGTGTGTGTGTGTGGTTGTGTGTGTGTGTGTGGTTGTGTGTGTGTGGGTGGGTGTTAGAGAGAGAAAGAGAGAGAGAGAGAGAGAGAGAGAGAGAGAGAGAGAGAGAGAGAGAGAGAGAGAGAGAGAGAGAGAGAGAGAAAGAGAGATAGAAAGTAAAGTGTACATGTCTTGATTAGTACATAATACATGTACTTTGTTAATCTTCCCGCAGTACTTGACAAGCAATCTTTCTGAGCTTCCCATTCATGACTATGGCTCTTCTCTCGCCCAATACGTGACTGACATAGCAGAGATAGTGGATTGTTGACCACTTTGATAGAATGCTGTCCTCGGTTAAATGGGCAATTCAACTCTGGCTGTCCCTTTCACGAGGACATCAACCCATCTGTTATTATTGATTCCTCGCTGACTTGAGCTTGGAGCATGTTTTTTTTTTTTTTACAACACATAAACAATTGAAAAGTTAAGTCACCTGTTCATATGGAAAGATCCAGAATTTGAAATGAGTTTAGGTAGGAAAGAAGACATGTTATTAGTGGCACTATGTAATTACTCTACCTACATTATTATTTATTTATTTATTAAAAGTGATAATCACACAACTCGTTCACACAAATTCCACTACAAATAATTATAACAATAATAATATTTTTGTTATTATTATTTGTAGGAGAATTTAAGTGAAAGAATTGTGTTAATTTATCACTTTTAATTCAATAATAAAAATAACAGCAAGAGTAATAAAAATAATAATTATGTTAGTGTTATTAATAATATTATTACTGTTATTAATAATATTATTACTGTTATTATAATAAATATTTCTTTGAATATCAAAGTTAGTGTTCCGTTATATGGAATAATGATATGATAGCTGCAACCTTTGCATTACTGCATCAGCTTTCCGTGGCGTGGTCCTGGTCATAGATACTTAGAGTGTACGCTAATTCCTACTCTAGGAATTAAAGCATTATTGACTGGTGTAGCCGATAGGCTCTAAACTCCATTTAGCAACCAACGACTTTGTCCGGGATATTATTTCCTCGTGTTGGAACCGTAATAAGACGAGACAGGAAGCTACTATCGATCATGCTAATTAGAATATTAGCTTCTCCATCTCCCGATAGATTGTTCCAATTGACGTCTGAGTTATGGAATTCTCCCCACTAATAATGCTTTGTAAGAGATACTATAGTCATGGTAGGATGAGGGATACGATCAGGGAAGGATAAGAAATAGGATCAGGAAAAGATAAGTCATAGGGTAAGGGAGGATAAACAATACGATAAGGGACGAATAAGCAATATGATTAGTAAATGGTAAGAGATAGAATCCCTATATGATCAGGGAAGGGAATGAAAAATACGAGACAATGACGGACATTACACTGAAGAATGGAGGCAAGATCATGAAAGAGTAAACAACAGAGTAATGAACCATGAGGAGACTGAGTCAAGGATAAAGACTACGTCAAGGATAAGGCTTGCGTCAAGGATAAGGCCTGCGTCAAGGATAAGGCCTGCGTCAAGGATAAGGCTTGCGTCAAGGATAGGGCCTGCGTCAAGGATAAGGCCTGCGTCAAGGATAAGGCTTGCGTCAAGGATAGGGCTTGCGTCAAGGATAAGGCCTGCGTCAAGGATAAGGCCTGCGTCAAGGATAACGACTGCGTCAAATATAAGGACTGCGTCAAGGAAAAGGAATGCGTCATGGTTATGAAAAAGGTGACTGCCATGGAAAAGGAGACAACACAATAGTCAAGGATTCATGAATAAGATTGTTCTCGTGCCTTGTCTCCTTTCGCTTACCTGTCTTGTTTCTCTGTCTCTAGCCTTCTTCACCGCCTTTCTTGCCCTATCCTGTTTCTTTTGCTATTTTCTAGTGCCTGTCTCTCCCTCTTCTTGAATTTTTACCACGCCCACTTCTTCCTCTACTTCCATCATTTTTATATCTATTTCGCCCACTTCTCCCTCTCTTTCTTAATTCTTATATTTGTCTTGCTCATTGTTGCCTTTCTTAACCTCTAATTGTATCTATCTCTCTTGTCAACTTCAAAACATCTTTTCCTTTCCTTCAGTCTCTCTTGCCCTCTTCATGAATCTCACTAGCCTTCTTCCTCTAACTCCTTCCCTCTTCGTCTTCTTCCCTTGCCTCTCTCTTGCTTTCTCCCTGTCACTTGAGCATCAAAAACAAGCTCCGAATATTTTCACCGTCATCGACATTAATTAACTTTTTAATAACGATAAAAAAGCGTCACTTTTTTACGTTCGCTGACACAGTAAAAAGTTCATTGTCAGGAAACTTTAACCTTCTTAAAACAAGATTCATTAGTTGTTGCTGGTTAATATACGAAAAATGTAAACAATTTCTGACAGACAATCCTCTCTCTCTCTCTCTCTCTCTCTCTCTCTCTCTCTCTCTCTCTCTCTCTCTCTCTCTCTCTCTCTCTCTCTCTCTCTCTCTCTCTCTCTCTCTCTCTCTCTCTCTCTCTCTCTCTCTCTCTCTCTCTTTACACAGGGTTTGACAAGGTTAGGTTAAGGATTCCTAACTTTATTGACAAGCTAAGAGCTGTTACCTACATCAGCTCATTTGAAAGCATTTTTATTGTTATGAAACATACAAGTAGGGAACAGGATGAAGTTGAAGCCATCTGTGGGCCAGCATTTTCATTTGATCAACTGACTTTATCTCGTTGACATCATTAGGCTGTACGAATGTGTTCCAGACTCGAGTCATCCTGGGGATAAATTATCTCAGAGGAAGTGATGTTCTGGAGAAGGGTACAGCCAGGGTGAAGTTTCTACTTTCTGCCCGTCTTGTTGTATAGAAGCTTGCTTCTCGCTGTCCTCGAAGTGGAGCCAAGTGTGGTACTTTGACAATATTGGCCTTGTACATAACAGTAAAGCCGCCCACATCTCACCTCTGTTGAAGGCTCTGCTGAAATGACAGGTCTGTCCAGGATAGGTCCAGGCTAGAGATAAGACGCCTTGCTCTGTTCTCTACTCTGTCAAGCAGTCGCAGATGAGAGGGGGGAACAGGCAAACCAAAAAGTGCTATCATGTCGGGACGTCGAGTGTTCACAAAACTGTGTGTGAGCTCTCCAACATTGGTAATGAAACCTCTAATGTTGGCCGACAGGATGCTGATAGACTGGCTCATTTTGTTCAGCTTGAGGTAGTGGGTGTGTAAGGCGTGTAAGGTGCCTGCCGTTGAGCGAGGTAGGTGGTCCTCTCTGTCAAGTTCCTTTTTTTTCAAACACTGGTCCTCCTGATGTCCCCTCTTGTAACAGTAATTGCACCTGGTATCTCGCAGGCAGTTGTTAGTGGTGTGCCCCCTCCGGTAACAGCAAGAGCACTGCCTAGGTGCATGGGAGGGTGGACTTCTATTTGTTGCACCTCCTGTGTTTCACTGTTGATTTATCCGCAGTGTTTTGGTGAACAGTGTGGCGAGGGTGAGGAGACAGTGGCAGACCTAGGAACTGACGTCACTATTGCCTTCACAGTGAGCATCTAATAATATCTATTTGGTACTATGTACTAACATCTGATATATATATATATATATATATATATATATATATATATATATATATATATATATATATATATATATATATTTATATATCAATAAGAACACTGCGACTAGCCGAGGACTCGAACCCATGTCGTTTTGGCCCACCTCATAGTGAGCGAAAATCACATGATGCTCTAACCTACAGGACCACTCAAACCTACAAGAATCACGCACGCCACAGAGATAGATGTTTTACCGTGATCTGAGAACATACGGTCTTGTGGGTGCCCCTGAGCTAATTTAATTCTAATCCCCGTTTAGTGTACTAGCCACCACAAGTAGTATGTATAGTATTGTAACCACGAACGAGTGGTAATTAATCAGTAACAACACTGCGACTAGCTGCGGGATCGAACCCGTGTTGTTTTACCCCGCCCTCATGGTGAGCGAAAATTCCACGACGCTCTAACCCACGGGACCATTTCTGGGGTACCTCTAGTAATAAATCATTTAACTAAACATTGGGTAACTCAACCAATCATCGTACATCTTGCTTAATCATGGGGTATCTTAACCAATCAAGGTGGGGGAGAAACTTAACCAAGCATAGGAGTAACTCATCCAATCATATCTTAAGTTAATCATTGGTTGGATAAGTCCAGCAGCTAACACTGACGAATTAACGAACGCATTTTGCCGCTGAATAACTGCACTAGCTCTAGTGCCGGCAGTCAATTAAGTCGCAACAAGCCATTCAGATCTGTCTCCACTCTAACTACTGACCATTATCTCTTAATTACCCTTCTCTCCCTGCATGATATTTTGCAATGCATCATTAATTACTAAGGATCCGCTGAATGCGATTTTTTCCACTTTCTTCATTATTTTTTTTTCGTCTCGGGTTCCTCATTAATCGTCGACAATGAAAGAGTTTGTTGCGAGGATTTTACAGCTTCCACCGTGGTTATTCCTCAATTTTCTCTTACACTAATAATATCTTTCTTCTTCTTCTTTTTCCTCTTCATTTTACCTTTTCCTTTTTCCCTATTCATTTTTGCTTCCTTTTAGTCTGCTTTTATTCCCCTTCTATCATTAAAGAAAAGTCTTTTCATTAAGAGTCTTAGGTGTGAAAGGGTATTGACCTTGACCAACTTCAGAAGAAGGGGGAGAGGGCTGGAGATGGGTGGAGAGAGTTGGAGGGAGTGGAATGAGAGATAAAGAGGGGTGGAGAGGAATAGGGGAGAGGTGCAGAGAGTCAGAATTTGGAAAGTGTGAATTTAAGGATATTATTTTTATTTTACACAAATAGATTCAACAGTGTGCAATACCCTCTTCCATATGATAGTTACATTGGGGTAACACCCGTAGTATTAGGATACAGGAGCGTAAATAATAGTTACATTATGGGAACACCCGCAATGTGAGGATACAGAAGCCTATATAATAGTTACATTGTGGGAACACCCTGTGGACACTATGGGGTCACAAATGGTGCCGCTGATAGACTTGAATATAAATTCTAGTTCCGAATCTTTCTTATTAGAAGCTCTGTAGCTCGAGGGTAATATACATATATATATATATATATATATATATATATATATATATATATATATATATATATATATATATATATATATATATATATGGATGGGGTCCACCTCTAGTGTCAATTGTGGGACCCATTGCCTCGAGAAGTGGATAAAAGACTTCAAGGAAGAATATATATATATATATATATATATATATATATATATATTCTGACTATATCTTTGTTTACCTGAAAATACTCGCTACATTATATATATATATATATATATATATATATATATATATATATATATATATTCTGACTATATCTTTGTTTACCTGAAAATACTCGCTACATTCAGCAACAAAGCCACAGATATTCAGCAAGTTGAGAGAGGAGTAATAAAACCTGGCAATACAACGCATATTTAAAAAAAAAACCTGTAAAAGTTTCAGCGCGAGTGTCAGAAGGAATCGAGTTGCATTAAACTTTTTTATTATTCTACACATTTGGAATCTCTAAGGTAATGCTGTAGCAAGGAAAAAACTTGCGGTTATGAATGTTCAAAGACAGGAGACCCGAACGTAAAATTGCCGAGAAAATAGTACGCATGTAATTTGGCCGGGTCACCATTTGGAGAAGACCCGTGCCGGACATACCGGCGAACCTACAAGAAGCATGTCGTACTTTTAAAGCTGCACTTGATGAGTTTTTACCAAAAATGGACGAACGTTATTTCACTGTTGTATTAACGTGGTTAAAATATGTCTGAACCTGACTAAACTTGTACTTAATTGATGGTAAGTAAGTGAAACTATATGTTATGTTGATTCTGGATGGGTTGGGTAGGCTTAAGCTATGTTACAATACGTTAATCTTAAACTAGGATTGGTTATGTTATATTATGTACTATCAATCCTGTCTTTAAAAACCCTAACCGCTGTACTCTCCTCAACATATATTCTGTCCCTTTCGCTTGTACTCCCCGTATTATCTGTACTCTCCTTATTGTTTGTACTCTTCCTGTTACCTGTATCCTTCCCTATCGCTCGCATTGTTGATCATACTTATACTCGACCTTAATCACTATACTCTTATTATCATCTATCATCTCCCTTTCTCCTGCACTCTCCCTATTGGCTGCGCTCTTCCTGTCGCACGCACTCTACCATATCCATTGGTTTACTCTTCCCTGTTTACTGTTTGTATCCCATGTACTCTTTTCTATCCTCTTCATTCTCTCGTGTCCACTAAAATTTATCCTATATCCTGCACTCTCCCTATCTAATGTACTCTCCTCTATCGCCTGCACTCTCACTGTCGCTTGTAGCCCTACCATATCTCCGGTACTCTAGCCACTGGAAACCTCAGTCATCCACTGCACTCTGTAGCCATGTTACTGACATTGCCTAAGCTAACTTGTTTCCAACCTCCCCTCTTTAAAAAAAAAAAAAAAATCCACAAAGCTGTGGAAAATGTTCCTCAAATGTTACTGTTCCATTCAGAACAGTTGGTGGTGCACAATATTTTGCCGGGATAGAAAAACTACGAGCAATAAAAGCTTTTCCCTCAATATAGGACATATTTCAGAGCTCGACTAAAAGTTGCACTGGAATCGTCCCAGCCATTCATGTTATATTATTGTATTAGTTAACTTTTTTAACTTTGCTTATCACGGATGTAATATAATATTAGCAGAGATTGCATATACGAGTGTATATATATATATATATATATATATATATATATATATATATATATATATATATATATATATATATATATATATATATATAGGAAAAATCTGAAAATATATATCACCCAACAAGGCTACCTAAGCTCCACTTCAGAATAAGTCTGCAAAAATCTGGCGAATCAGAACGGGTTTAAAGATGGCTATCTTCTGCTACTTTTTATGTTAGATGACATGTGACTGTACGCGTGAGGTGGAAAAAAACAGAATGTTTCCTTGTAGAATGTGCTTCATATATAGCATATACGTATGCAAATTATATTTATGCAGAATGCAGATTATACATTCACCATGTGGTAGGTTGGCAGCACAACGAAATATTTTTTTAGTTTAGTAATTGTTTTTAAGGGAAATACATTTTAAAATATAATGATTAGAATTACCTTAAAAATAATTAGAATTCCGTAGTATCGGGGCCTGCGTAGGATAATATATGGACAATGCTCACCTAAGTTGCTGCATATAAGAAACTAATCTCTGCCGTGAAATTGCCACTTATTTCTGGTGACGTCTGTTACAAACAAATTTCAAGCGGAATATTATTTAGCTATCCCGCGTAGTATGATAATAAGCTGATTACTTCTTGTAGGCACAGAGCGCTCTGTGGCTCTGTGGCTCTGTGGCTCTGTGGTATACTAATTTGCCAGGGGCGAATTCGTATGCCACAGTACTGACTAGAGACGAGATTTGTTAATTATGTGGTCAAAAACTTCTACTCAGTATAGAATCACTGTTGACAATAAGCACGCCACGAAAAGGTAGCTTCTATAATATATTTAAAACATCAAACCAATGCATCATCAGGTCAACAAATTCAAGATAGTGAAAGAAGAGAATAATATAGAACATTTGTTCAAATTTTTGGCTAGTCACTCAAGTCTAAGGCAAGACTTCTCAAGATCATCAACGAGCGTCGCTCTTGTCCAGCCCCAGAACTTTGCGCTGACAAAAGATGACACCCAGAAGCGATACCAGTTGGGGCTCGTTAGCAGGAGCGTGAAAAAGTTTCCCTTAGCGACCAACGCAACGCTGTACAAGAAATAATGAATATTGACTATTGTTGCGAGACTCGTGTTTTTTTCGGATAAACAAGGCAATAGAAATATTAATAAGTGAAAGAGATGACACTAAAAATATTTACTCAACACACATAGTGTGTGTTGCAGTAATGATGGAGTCATTACTGCAACACACACTATGTGTGTTGCAGTAATGATGGAGTCTGCTGTGAAGCAGCTGCAGGTTCAACATTATATTCATTGCAAATGAAAGTTACCATTATATAAAGCAGTAACAATTTAAAAAGTGATTTTTATTTTTTATTTTTCACATTTCCCATGAGCACTTGTCGTAAGATGCAAATGATAGCAACCTCTAAATACTGTCAGATGTTATCAGCTTGTACTGAGAGAAGCATTCACACTGACCCTAATGAGTAATTAATCTGTAGGAGTGACCGCATTCAACACATGGAAAAGTAACGCATATGTTTTCAACGTTGCCAGTTACCCTCTATAGGGGATATCTTAACAGTAGGATGGAAGCGCGTTCATCTCTCATAATAAACCCAGCATGAATGGAAACGTTGGGGGATGTTTCCTTGCCCATGTTCACCTAGCAGTAAGTAGGTACCTGGGTTAGTTGACCGCTGTTGGTCGCATCCGGGGGGAAGAGAGGTAATATACCTGAGACTGGGCTGGGTTTTCAAATGAGCTCTTAGCTTATAAAATTGATTTGTGTAAAATAAATGGATAAATGGCTGAGTATTCCTCATAATTTCGGAGGTCTCAGACTTATTCTTTGCTGGTCATTTATATTTTTCATTTGTTTGCCAAATTTAAAATAAGGGTATTCGGAATACGAGATTATTTCTTATCACGGCTGTGTTCCTCATTTTCCTCAGCTGCGTGTTTCTATGTTGTCAAACGCCATCAACAATACGACGCCAGAATTAATTTTAGTATCTCAAAACTCGACGTTTAGTGAGAGGCTCGCACAAGCTCGACCTCCATCGACCAATTGAATAATCACCGATTACAAAAAAAAATAGAATCAATCTTGCACCTCAAATATTTTGCATAATAATCGAAAATATGAACTGCCTTATATTATTAAAGTTTGTCCGAGCGAACTAACTTCGCCCTTAGAACTTTTAAATTATCAAAAAGGTGCAACTGTGTTCTCTCGCTGGTATTATCTTTTACTGTGGGTTGTGGTGTGTGCATTTGATGCTTGAGGTTATTATATAAAAAAATCTAAAATTCTGGCTGATGACCACTCATGAGCTCTCTGGAATAACTGGCTAAATATGTCCATAGTAAATTTAAAACCTGAAATATAATTTAATATTCAGTATATGTGTTTGTTACAGGAATTCAAAAATGTAATAATATAATATGATTACTGATTCGCATAATGGAAGATTTACATGTTAAATAATATATTTTATTTATCAGATTAACCATTATGGAGTATTTTAGGCTTTTGCATATTGCTATTATTGGTTTAGTATTAGCTATGTAATTGCGTTTGAAAAGTTCATCGCAATTATCATCCTATTTAATCGTTGCACAAATCAAGCAATAAAATAATTTATCTACCATTTCTCCTTGAAAGGTGCGTCCGAATGACGTATGCAAACAATGAGAACCGGATAAGAAATAAATTTATTATTTCTATGTGTAGTCATCGTACATGCCAGTTCAACTACTCCAAGTGTTGTTCAAGAGAGAACTGTGTTAATAACACTGCCACTTAAATAATTACTCGTGACAGCAGCTACAACAGGAAGTCGTCTCTGTTTATGGTCCTGTAATAACCAGTTGTCACTATGATCACCCGTCGCTGCCTCTACTGTTATGAATCAATGCTCTTGAACCACATAGTCCTGTTCGTGTGTGAATATGCGAGAGATGGTTGGTTCAAACACTAGGGATGATGCATGAGTGTATATTCTAGGGATTACCACCAAAGCTTGATCAATGCTTAGCTCAACTCCATCCTAGTGATGATCTTGTGCGTCAAGCTCATTTGACACTCAACTAATTAGACTTGACATAATAGGATGATGTTGATGTTGGTTTCAATACACATTCATTAGTAATTCCTTGTTTTCAAAGGCCTACAAATGTTCTAGTTTTATCAATGGATTCTATACACACACACACACACACACACACACACACACACACACAATATATATATATATATATATATATATATATATATATATATATATATATATATATATATATATATATATATATATATATATATATATATATATATATATATAGGTAGTAGGTTGGTAGACAGCAACCACCCAGGGAGGTACTACGTCCTGCCAGGTGACTGTGAAACAGAAACCTGAAACTGTTTTACATGATGGTAGGATTGATGGTGTCTTTTTCTGTCTCATAAACACGCTGGATAACAGGTATATCTAGCTACTTCTACTTACACTTTAGGTCACACTACACTGGCATACACATGCATATATATACATACACACATCTAGGTTTTTCTTCTTTTTCTTAATAGCTCTTGTTTTTTTATTTTCTCTATTGTCCATGGGGAAGTGGAAAAGAATCTCTCCTCCGTAAGCAATGCGTGTCGTATGAGGCGACTAAGATGCCGGGAGCAATGGGCTAGTAACCCTTCTCCTGTACAAATCTACTAAAAAGAGAAGAAGAAAAACTTTATAAAACTAGGTTGTCTGAATGTGCGTGGATGTAGTGCGGATGATAAGAAAGAGATGATTGCCGATGTTATGAATGAAAAGAAGTTGGATGTCCTGGCCCTAAGCGAAACAAAGCTGAAGGGGGTAGGCGAGTTTCAGTGGGGAGAAATAAATGGGATTAAGTCAGGAGTATCTGAGAGAGTTAGAGCTAAGGAAAGGGTAGCAATAATGTTGAAGGATCAGTTATGGAAGGAAAAGAGGGAATATGAATGTGTAAATTCAAGGATTATGTGGATTAAAATAAGGGTCGGATGCGAAAAGTGGGTCATAATAAGCGTGTATGCACCTGGAGAAGAGAGGAGTGTAGAGGAGAGAGAGAGATTTTGGGAGATGTTAAGCGAATGTATAGGAACTTTTGAACCAAATGAGAGAGTAATTGTGGTAGGGGACCTAAATGCTAAAGTGGGAGAAACATGCAGAGAGGGTGTAGTAGGTAAGTTTGGGGTGCCAGGTGTAAATGAACTTTGTATAGAAAGGGGTTTAGTTATAGGTAATACATATTTTAAGAAAAAGAGGATAAATAAGTATACAAGATATGATGTAGGGCGTAATGACAGTAGTTTGTTGGACTATGTATTGGTAGATAAAAGACTGTTAAGTAGACTTCAGGATGTACATGTTTATAGAGGGGCCACAGATATATCAGATCACTTTTTAGTTATAGCTACAGTGGGAGTAAAAGGTAGATGGGATACAAGGAAAATAGAAGCAGTAAATAAGAGAGAGGTGAAGGTTTATAAACTAAAAGAGGAGGCAGTTAGGTTAAGATATAAACAACTATTGGAGGATAGATGGGCTAGTGAGAGTGTAGGCAATGGGGTCGAAGATGTATGGGGTAGATTTAAAAATGTAGTGTTAGAGTGTTCAGCAGAAGTTTGTGGTTACAGGCGAGTGGGTGCGGGAGGGAAGAGGAGCGATTGGTGGAATGATGATGTAAAGAGAGTAGTAAGGGAGAAAAAGTTAGCATATGAGAGGTTTTTACAAAGTAGAAGTGATGCAAGGAGGGAAGAGTATATGGAGAGAAAAAGAGAGGTTAAAAGAGTGGTGAAGCAATGTAAAAAGAGAGCAGATGAGAGAGTGGGTGAGATGTTATCAGCAAATTTTGTTGAAAATAAGAAAAAGTTTTGGAATGAGATTAATAAGTTGAGAAAGCCTAGAGAACAAATGGATTTGACAGTTAAAAATAGGAGAGGAGATTTATTAAATGGAGAGTTAGAGGTATCGGGAAGATGGAGAGAATATTTTGAGGAGTTGTTAAATGTTGATGAAGACAGGGAAGCTGTGATTTCGTGTGTAGGGCAAGGAGGAATAACATCTTGTAGGAGTGTGGAAGAGCCAGTTGTGGGTGTAGGGAAAGTTCGTGAGGCAGTGGGTAGAATGAAAGGGGGTAAGGCAGCTGGGATTGATGGGATAAAGATAGAAATGTTAAAAGCAGGTGGGGATATAGTTTTGGAGTGGTTGGTGCTATTATTTAATAAATGTATGGAAGAGGGTAAGGTACCTAGGGATTGGCAGAGAGCATGTATTGTTCCTTTGTATAAAGGCAAAGGGGACAAAAGAGAGTGCAAAAATTATAGGGGAATAAGTCTGTTGAGTGTACCTGGTAAAGTGTATGGTAGAGTTATTATTGAAAGAATTAAGAGTAAGACAGAAAGCAGGGTAGCAGATGAACAAGGGGGCTTTAGGAAAGGTAGGGGATGTGTAGACCAAGTGTTTACAGTGAAACATATAGGTGAACAGTATTTGGATAAGGGTAAAGAGGTTTTTGTGGCATTTATGGATTTGGAAAAGGCATATGATAGGGTAGATAGGGGGGCAATGTGGCAGATGTTGCAGGTGTATGGAATAGGAGGAAGGTTACTGAAAGCAGTGAAGAGTTTTATGAGGATAGTGAGGCTCAGGTTAGAGTGTGTAGGAGGGAAGCGGACTATTTCCCAGTAAAAGTGGGCCTTAGACAAGGATGTGTGATGTCACCGTGGTTGTTCAATATATTTATTGATGGGGTTGTAAGAGAAGTGAATGCGAGGGTCTTGGCACGAGGTGTTGGGCTAAAAGATAAAGAAGCAAATACAAAGTGGGAGTTGTCACAGTTGCTTTTTGCTGATGACACTGTGCTTTTGGTAGATTCTGAAGAGAAGTTGCAGAGGTTGGTGGATGAATTTGGTAGGGTGTGTAAAAGAAGAAAATTGAAAGTGAATATAGGAAAGAGTAAGGTGATGAGGATAACAAAAAGAATAGGTGACGAAAGATTGGATATCAGATTGGAGGGAGAGAGTATGGAGGAGGTGAATTTATTCAGATATTTGGGAGTGGACATGTCGGCGGATGGGTCTATGAAGGATGAGGTGAATCATAGAATTGATGAGGGGAAAAGGGTGAGTGGAGCACTTCGGAGTCTGTGGAGACAAAGAACCTTGTCCATGGAAGTAAAGAGGGGAATGTATGAGAGTATAGTTATACCAACGCTCTTATATGGGTGTGAAGCATGGGTGATGAATGTTGCAACGAGGAGAAGGCTGGAGGCAGTGGAGATGTCATGTCTGAGGTCAATGTGTGGTGTGAATATAATGCAGAGAATTCGGAGTTTGGAAATTAGGAGGATGTGCGGGATTAACAAAACGATTGTCCAAAGAGCTGAGGAGGGGTTGCTGAGGTGGTTTGGACATGTAGAGAGAATGGAACGAGACAGAGTGACTTCGAGAGTGTATAAATCTGTAGTGGAGGGAAGGCGGGGTAGGGGTCGGCCTAGGAAAGGTTGGAGGGAGGGGGTAAAGGAAGTTTTGTGTGCGAAGGGCTTGAACTTCCAGCAAGCATGTGTGAGCGTATTTGATAGGAGTGAATGGAGGCATGTGGTTTTTAATACTTGACGTGCTGTTGGAGTGTGAGCAAAGTAACATTTATGAAGGGATTCAGGGAAACCGGCAGGCCGGACTTGAGTTCTGGAGATGGGAAGTACAGTGCCGGCACTCTGAAGGAGGGGTGTTAATGTTGCAGTTTTATAACTGTAGTGTAAAGCACCCCTCTGGCAAGACAGTGATGGAGTGAATGATGATGAAAGTTTTTCTTTTCGGCCACCCTGCCTTGGTGGGAATCGGCCGATGTGTTAATAAAAAAAAAAAATATATATATATATATATATATATATATAAATATATAAATATATAAATATAAATATATATATATATATATATATATATATATATATATATATATATATATATATATATATATATAGGAGTTTCATTGTTAAGAGCAACTCGAAATTCTAAATGAAAACAAATATTGGATCAAGCAATAGGAACGAATATTGCTACGCACTTGGGTTAGTAGACGGTTGGCTCCAGTATCAGGAATGGTGCGTGTGTGTACAAGTATATGCAAGAGATGGTAGGTTCAAGAACCTTGGGTGGTTCATGTGCATATGTGTGAGGGATAAAAGGCTCACGCTCCTGGGATGGTGTGTGTGCGTGTTAGTTACCATTTTGTCCTAGGCACATGTCGATTAGACACTAGGCCTGTTGTATGTGTGTGTGTGTAAGGAAACACTTCGAAATGTTTCCGCCCCGCCGGGAATTGAACCCGGGCCCTCCGTGCGTGAAACGAGAGCTTTAACCACCAGGCCACCGGGGCTGTGTGTGTGTGTGTGTGTGTGTGTGTGTGTGTGTACTCACCTAGTTATACTCACCTAGTTGTGGTTGCAGGGGTCGAGTCATAATTCCTGGCCCCGTCTCTTCACTGGCCGCTACTGGGTCACTCTCCCTGGGTGTGTGTGTGTGTGTGTGTGTGTGTGTGTGTGTGTGTGTGTGTGTGTGTGCATGCGTGGGTTGGTAGGTTCAAGGTAAAACGGTAAGAGGAACAGTGACATCTTTAACGAAAGAGAAGACACTAAAAATACTGACTCTCTAAAACACATAACAATTCATAACAATCTAACATCATGACATGCATCAAAAGACTCAGCTAAATGTACATATAGTTTCAAACTCTGTCTCAGAAACTTCTTTGCTGGAAAGTTCGGTCGCTTCCCTAACTCTAGCCTGCTAAAGACAGCCACTCACACACGTCCTGCTCTCCGTCAACTTATCACAGGAGTGCTCTGTGTGACAGCCCTCCAAGCCACTGATTAACATAGTACCACTCTGTCGTCGCCCTGTCTGTCACATGGGTAACAATGTATTTGATAGATAGTAGAGCACTGTGTATAGCCCACAACACTCGTATATACAGTTTAGTCTAACATTAATACATTAAATGAGGAAATGTTTGACAGAAATTACTCAGTGTGAATAGGAAGCAGACTTGGCAAACAAATAAAGGTTTATAATATGGTAATATTATTAGGCGAATCTGTACAGGCCGCTGATGATGGTGAATCATTCATGGGTTTATTGCGTCTCCATAAATGATAATTATAATACAGGCAGCTAAATTCAGATCATAAGATAGATGTTTTAAGCAACCGAGGATTAAATCTGAGTGAAAAACAGGTTAAAATCTATGTGTAAAACCCAAAGTTTAACAAAACATTACCAAATTTTCAAATTATTTGGAATATTTGTCTCTTTTCAGTTTCGACGCCCGAGGAAGCACGATAGAAAACGGGAAACACTGGGCGGACGAGCGTCTGCTGGCCCGTCGGGCGTACTTCCAGCTTCTTCCAGGCAGTTCTTGGGGTGGTTCCTCGGCTCCTGGAGCCCACCTAGAGTTGTTCCCCGTCCAGGACCGAGATGAGGCCACCTACCGGTGCAGAGTCGACTTCCTCTTATCTCCGACCAAGAACACTATCGTCAACTTCACCGTCATTAGTAAGTACAACTCGTGCTTGTTGATCTATTATAGGGCTTAAGCCTGCATCAACAAAAAATATATGATTTACAAAGTATATGAGTGAGTCTAAACATGTTTAGAATATGTCAAGCAAAGTCAGTTTTTTAATTATTTAAAGTATAGCTCGATGATGTCACTACTGGGGTCCCACAAGGATAAGTGCTCTGCCAGATGATGTCACTAGTGGGGTCCCACAAGGATAAATGCTCTGCCAGATGATGTCACTACTGGGGTCCCACAAGAATAAGTGCTCTGCCAGATGATGTCACTACTGGGGTCCAACAAGCATAAGTGTTCTGCCAGATGATGTCACTAGTGGGGTTCAACAAGGATCATTGCTCACACAGACGATGTCACTAGTGGGGTCCTACAGGAATAAGTGCTCTGCCAGAAGATTTCACTACATAAAGAAGAAATTAAGAAGATTGTATAAATTTGTGTTGTGCTCGTCCTATAAATTCAGTTATTTGTCGTTAAATATATGTTCTTACAGGTTTATGTAACGTATCCTAGCCGTACAGAACCTAACCTAAAATAAATATCTGAATAGTGTGAACGTTCAGAAACTGACGCTGAGAAATGTGTAAGAAAACAAAGTGTCAAATTTTGATATCTAAGTATACATATATTATATATATATATATATATATATATATATATATATATATATATATATACACACACACAGAAAAATCTCACAAATGGAATTCAATTAATGTGCTAGAGCAGTAGTAACTGCAATCACAGGAAGCAACGGCCTTCCCGTCGACCAATTAGGTAACGGAATTGGTCTATTTAGTGGGTTCCAGCTTCGAAATTGGCAGCAAATTAAAGTCGTCATGCGAGAAAGGAAAATCAGGGCTCCTGGTGAGATGGAAATAACTCTGGGGTCTGAAATTTCAATCTTGTTCAACAAATTGAGAAATATAATCTCGAAAGAGATTAATAACTCATCTTCTAAGGAGAGGAGAGTAAATTTTTCATAGGAATTACTGACGACATCTACCTTGATGGGCATCACCGCTCATGGACACCGTACCATTGTGCTAGAATTTGTAATTCTCTGGCTATTCAGGTAAAAATGTAATCACTACAATAACTGGACATAAGAAATCTGTTAGAATTGCACAAGACAGTTCAGCATTTTCCAGCGTATTAGGAATCGTAACCATAATATTATCTGAGAAGCTGATTAATTTATGCAAAGAACAAATTATGTGTATCATAATTCTCGAGCCGTCTCTGGTTTCCATTATTTGTATTTATATAACTTTTCTCTCTTTGTCACCACTTTTAACTTCATTGACGTACTCTTCAAAAAGTCTACCAACCTCAGCAGCTGTTCTGCCAAGTATTTCGGTATTATCGCCATCGTCTAACAGCAATAGTGACAGTTTCGATTTAATATCATTGGCTGCACTCTGATGGGGGGAGGGGATGGGGATGTATTTCGGAGGGCCATCTGAGCTCTGATGTCAGCACGCCTCTGGCAAGGCAGTGACTGAATGTTTGACTGTTGATTATTTTCTTCGGGTTACCCTTCCTCAGTGGGAGATGGCTTGTGTGATAAAAAAAAGTGAACATTGCATCAGTCACTTCCATAATTTAGACAATCTTTTTAAGTGCCTAAAGTGAACACTCGAAACGATTTTTGTGTATGTCGCTAAGATTTAAAATAAAAACATAGATAAGAGACAGAAGACCCCACTTTTTTGTAACAAAAAAAACACTGGGCATGTGTGTTTAGTCTCATTCACTGGTTACAAAGGCAAAAATTCGACTTGTGTGGTAGTACAAACACGCTCTAAG
>WNWK01000422.1:0-12500 GCA_009830355.1 Cherax destructor | reverse complement strand
GAGAGAGGGAAAATTTGTAAGGGGACGATTGGGAAGGAAATGTACTGTGTGAAAAATAGAAGAGAGTGAGTATAAGAAGGGGAAGATTAGAATGTTGAGGAATGAGGAGGAAAGAGAAGAAAGGATAAGGTTAATACATGATAAGATAAGAGGAAAAAGAGTAAGGCTAGTAAGAGAGGAATAACAGAATGACGGAGAAAGGGAGAAGGGAGCTCAAAGAATAAAAAACTGTGGATGCGGAAGAAATTGGAAGTAGAGAGAAGGGGGAGAGTTGAATAGCGCCGTGAATGTAACTTTGGCGTGGAAAACTGCGCTCCAGAAAGCTAGAGTTACGTGCAGTGAGTGTGAAGGTGAAGGTGATGATGGTGATGGTGAAGGTGAAGGTGATGATAGTGATGGTGAAGGTGAAGGTGATGATGGTGATGGTGAAGGTGATGGTGAAGGTGATGATGGTGATGGTGAAGGTGATGGTTGTAAAGGTGATGGCAAAGTTGATGGTGGTGAAAGTGATGGTATAGGTGATGGTAGCGAAGGTGATGGTGAAGATGATGGTGGCGACGGAGGTGATGAAGGTGATGGTGGCGAAGATGATAGTGGTGACAATGATGGTGGTGAAGGTGATAATGGTGAGGGTGGTGGGGGTGATGATGCTGGTGGTAAGGGTGATGATGGTGAAGGTGATGGTGCTGGTGATAATGGTGGTGGTGATGATGGAGAAGGTGAAGATGGTGGTGGTGATGATGATGGTGGTGGTGGGAGTGATGATGGTTAATATAACGGTGGTGATAATGGTGGTGATGATAGTGGTTTATACACCGCGATAAACCTCTCTAGGTATATATTATATTCCAAGAGAGAGTTGAGTGGAGGAGTTGATGTGCTAAAAGTCAAATGAATCATGACTCCTTAGGGGCGTGTTACATGTGGGGAAGGTAGCACTAGTAGTAGTAGTAGTATTTACCCCATACCTCTGGAGCCTCCACTGGCCGTTGGAGATTTACCTGGCTGCTGAACACCCTTCATCCTGCTGGAGCTCCCTCCTGGTCGCTGGAGCTCCCTATTTGTCGCTGGAGCTCCCTCCTGGCCGCTGAGGCTCACTTCAGACGCATTACAAACAAATAACACGAATTTTCCCTTCTGCGCCTTCCACTCCGGTACTTCCTACTATTCTTGCTGGGTATAGTGTTATAATTTTTGCCCCTTTCTCCCGACTCTCTCATTCTCTCAACACTATATATGTAATATATATATATATATATATATATATATATATATATATATATATATATATATATATATATATATATATATATATATATATATATATATTATTTTGTGTGTGTGTGTGTGTGTGTGTGTGTGTGTGTGTGTGTGTGTGTGTATGTGTGTGTGTGTGTGTGTGTGTTAAAGATAACTGAAAAAAAACAATTTCCTTACTGTCCTGTTTGAATTTCTCTCTTTCCTCTTCCCATTTTCCCTGCGTTTTTTCAGGTGCCTCTCTTTCTTTCCCCTACATTGAAATCTGTTCCTCACTACCTCAGATTTTTACCTACATCCAATGTTGACACTTGTTCCTCCCTCCTGGCGGACTAGGAGAGAGGGAGACACTCGCAAACACTCTCACACATTGTCCTTATTTTGTCTGTCTGCCTGTCTGCCTGTCTGCTTTGTCTGTCTGTCTCTCTCTCTTTTAATACCGACAGTTATCTGATAGCAGAATTAGGTTTGTTTGGATACGATCTTTTTAATAAAGCTCGAACTTATCAAAAAATTGGTGGAGTGACCCTGTATGTTAGCAATAAACTTCGTGTCATTGAATTTCCAAAGCAACGTGAAGAAGCATATAACTCTGTATATCTCGAAATTCATGGCATAGAAAGCGAAAAATCCCTTTCACGGTATATATTAATAATCTTAAGATTTGACTGACATTTAAAAGAAAAAAACATATTTGTAGATATAAAATTTGGGGCAAATGTAACACCCATAAATGATTATTTGAATATCAAGAATGACCTGGATTAGTTGATGTCGTGCCCAGAGACGTGGAAAAAGAGTACGGTGTTGATGAATTCAAATTAATGCATTTTGGATATACTAATTTCAAACATGAGTTCAAAATTTTTGTCACACAGATTACCAGAAGACAAGAGAAGAAAAAGAACTTGGAGTAATTATAAACAGCGACCTTAAAAGTATGAAACTATGGCTATCTGCAAGCAGTACTTCTAACAGAATGCCAGGTTTCATAGAAATTTCGAGTACAAAACATCAGAAATTACATTATCTCCATGATTCAGTTTCTAGACCGAATCTTGAAAATGTCGTCCGGGTTTGGTCTTTAAGGTAAAATGGGAAAGGTACAGAGATGTTAAGAAAAAATCGAAACGCTTAATCTTTTTTCTTTTAGAAAATTTCATACAGACCTTAAAGATACCAAACGATTTTGATACGTCCAAACACGAAGAACTTTCTGAAGTTCATATTAAGTCAGTAAGGTAAGACAGTGGAATGAAACTTCGATTCAAGAGATGCAACACAAACGTATTTAAAGTACTTTTTCTAAGATTTAGAGCAGAATGGAACAAGCTACCTGCAGAAGTAGTTAATACAAAGACAATGCGATCATTTAATAATTAGCTGGTAAAACATATGGCAAACATAGAGACTAGTGACTATCGGCAGTGCTAGTGACTAGGACTGTGGGCAGCAGCGGAATAACACGAGTAGTTGCACTAAGAATGGTACTGAAAAGTAGAAATAGTTTGTAGCCCATACGTTCCATATTCTTCTATCTCTCCTATAAATTCCATATATTTTTTCCAACATGGAATGATATATTTTTTACCCGTTTCATGAGGTAGTAGCCTGAGAGAATGGAGGGTGGGGAGAGAGCTTTCCACTTTACTATCCTAGCCTCACATATTTGTTAATACGTACAAAATAGTCTTTATTGTAGAGTGAAGTAGATAGCCCTTCTCAGCAGATAGCCTCGGTGTGGATTTTAAAGTTGTCTTGCTAACTGCCTTTCCTATGTACGCTCATGTACTCTCTGTCTCTGTCTTTCTCTCTCTCTCTCTTTTGTTTCTCTCTCTCTCTTTTGTTTCTCTCTCTCTCTCTCTCTCTCTCTCTCTCTCTCTCTCTCTCTCTCTCTCTCTCTCTCTCTCTCTCTCTTTTCTCTCTCTCTCTCTCTCTCTCTCTCTCTCTCTCTCTCTCTCTCTCTCTCTCTCTCTCTCTCTCTCTCTCTCTCTCTCTCTCTCTCTCTCTCTCTCTCTCTCTCTCTCTCTCTCTCTCTCTTTCTGTCTCTTCTCTCTCTTTGTTCTCTTGAAATTAAGATGTTGGGAAGGAAAGGGGTAATCGTGGTCCATTATTTTTTAGTGCGTCGTCTTAGTTTCTGTCTACGGCCGTGTGCGTATCTCCTGCATGGCTTTTCTGCTTTGTCTGTCTGTCTCTGTCCGTCTCTCTGTCTGTCTGTCTATCTGTTTTCTCTGTCTTCTCTGTCTGTTTCTCTCTCTCTCTCTCTCCGTTTCTTTATCTCTCTGGTTTTCTTGTTAATTTTCTTGATAAATAGAAAAGCTACACAGAAGACTTTTGCACTCTAGGTTTAATCATATTAAATTTCAGTGTAAGTTGTTTACACTCTCCATTATAGGCTTCCTTCATTTTCTGGTATAAGTATTTTAAAGTCTCCGGTATAAGCTATTTACAAGTGTTTAAATTGTGTTCGTTCTCTCTCTACGTCGGTCTCCAGCTTGAACAATAAACAATGCATGAACGGGAGGTCCTTCCTCTGTGGCTTTCTGAAGAGTTCCCGTCCATCTTCTGCTTCCAAATTCGCTATCAAGCAGCAGAGAAGAAAATCTAAATGTTCCTCACCTCGTAGCATCTGGTTTTTCCCCTTCTGCATAAACAGGTGACCCCTTGCTGCAGCTACGACTGTCCCTTCCGAGTCTGCCTTTCACCCCTGCGCTCTAACCACCCCGACCCTCGTGATATACATGCTAATTCAATTTTCAACCCTCGACAGGATCCCCAGCGTTTCCCTCAACTCTAGTACGACGCGTTTTATGAACTTCGTACGTGATATTTCCACCGCGAAACCCAGAGGTGGATGTAAGCGGAGACAAGCCGGAGGTATGGGAGGTTATTTTTTTTTTTTTTTGAACGTCTTGTCCCACTGTTTCCTGGGTTTATATATATCATATTTAATTTATTGCTTCCCCGCACACACAAAGTTATTAACGCAGGCGAGATTACATTCATTAAGTGGTAACAAATGCCCATATAAGAAAACTAACATGTCGAAATCTATAAACCCCCAAACTACTTTTTCTTATCCTCTGCAACCAAGTTACATTTCATACACCCCAATCGGATGAAATATTCTAAAATGTTGTTGGTTCTTTCAATATAAATACAACCACTAGGTGCAATTTACTCAATATATGTACAAAGTAGTTGCAGTAAATAATCCTTTACCCCTTTCTACATCCACACACCTTCCACATATAAAAAAACGAAATCACGAAATATTTCTCTGCCAATCTGTATTGAATATACTCTCGTCGTCCTTTGAGGCATCTCACAGAAATATATTTGTCTTGGGAGAGACAAGAGTAATGTCTCCTGGCGAGAGCGCGCGTTATGGATTCTTCAGGTTCCACTCTATCGCCTACAACAGCTACATGATCATCCTTTAAGACATCTCAATACGTGTGTTGTGCTGCTGCCTAAAGCAGACCTTGTTGTTGGTGTTTCTTGTGGGATTTTCTTCCTGCTTGTTGTCAAATCTGCTTCCTCCTCTTTTGTCTTCGGGTTATCTCATGTGGCGTCTCCTCCATCTTCGATCCTCCGTCTACGATTAGTAGACGGAGGATCGAGCCTTTATATCGAGCACTGAATCACCCGCACGGATTTTGCATTCCATATAAGTATAAGACTAACAATAACTATTATCGTTTTCGACTGATTAACTCTCGTTATACAAAATAATATAATATTACTGTCTTTGTTAGGGGTATATGTATACATTTCCAGAACAGTTTTCTCT
Organism: Cherax destructor; assembly: GCA_009830355.1. Taxonomy (NCBI): domain Eukaryota; kingdom Metazoa; phylum Arthropoda; class Malacostraca; order Decapoda; family Parastacidae; genus Cherax; species Cherax destructor. The sequence continues at coordinate 7,450 of WNWK01000422.1, read as the reverse complement.
CGTTATTAGTGTTACTAAGCTTAACATATGGGCAATACTGAGTATACATGTCCTGATACATAAATAGCCCTCACTTAGAAAAGGAAACCTGTGACGACGTTTCGATCAGTCCTGGACCATTTTTTAGTTAAAATTATTCAGCACGGGCCGAAATGTTGTTATAAGTTTCCTTTCCTAACTGTTAAGAACATAAGAAAGAAGGAACACTGCAGCAGGCCTACTAGCCCATGCGAGGCATGTCCAATTCTCCCACCGGCTTAAGCCAATGCCTTAACCTAGTCAGGTCAGGTCACATTCACTTAAGGAAGGAGCACGGCATCTGACCTAGTAGCACAAGCTAGTCAGGTCCAACTCACACCCACTCATGTATTTATCTAACCTATTTTTAAAACTACACAACGTCTTAGCTTCTATGACGGTGCTAGGGAGTTTGTTGGTTATGTGTGAATTGTCCCAATCTCTTTGTGACTATTCCTTATATAAATCATGCATCCGCATCTTTAGCATAGAGAGAGAGAGAGAGAGAGAGAGAGAGAGAGAGAGAGAGAGAGAGAGAGAGAGAGAGAGAGAGAGAGAGAGAGAGAGAGAGAGAGAGAGAGTAATGGATGCAGGCACTGGTTGGGAGGTGTTGGCATGTGATGTCTCGTGTCATCTGCTAGGTAAATCACCTCGCCAGGACCCAGGAACTCCCCCCAACACAGCAAGATAAGACCTGGTCTCCACCGGGGAAAGAGAACAGTGTTCGTGTCAAAGTCGGGTAATGAGATTTGGCGTTCGTTTCAGGATTCCTGTATTATGAGGTTCTGTGCTCAGTTTTACAGACTGTACTGTGTTTTAGGGTCTAGTTGCTTATGCTGTGTTTTGTTTATTTATACTTTATTATCATTTATTCTCGTTCTGTCTGTAGTTAAAGATTTCTTGTCATATTTATGGTTGGAAGGACTTCGCTTAGGCGACTTAAAATAATTCCAAGACACAGGTCCCAATACATGCCTGAATTATTTAATTTATATTATAACGCTGTATGCAATTTCCTGATCTATTGTATGCTCAGTAAATTAGGAAATTGCAGCCTCCTCCTATTCAAGCTCATTTCACTCGTCAACTATACTATTAAAATAATTTTTCTCAAAAATTAAAACTCACAATACCGTTGCTGGAGACAAAATCACTATTGACTCGGTTCTTCCCAAGAAAACCTTAGCTGTTTTTCTTACTTACATTGCCTTATAAGAAAACAAGAAATATTTTTTTCCCCGTCTTGACCTATTACTTTAAATTCTTTTCATCTTTCCTCAAATATGATTTTTCATCTTCTTGTCTGATGCTCTTGTATGTTTTTTTGTAACTTTTCCTTTTCCAGCAATTATTTTCCTAGATAAAATAGCTAAGCACACACCTGATGCAACATAGCAACACATGTATAGATACAAGGGTGGACGAGGAGCTCGAACCGCGGTCTGTAAATTGACAGTCCGACGCTCTACCGTCAGTTTACGGACCGCGGTTGAGCCCTTCGACCACCTTTCTGTTTATTCATTGACAGTTGTTTATTACAACTTAATCTGAGTTCATACCAATATTAGTATTATTCTTCCCGTAACTGGAAGTATCTTTTTACGTTCCGTTGGAAATGGGATAGAGAGTTTTCTGGAACAGCTAGAATTTTGCACTCAGGAAAAGCAGTGAGTGCCATTGTGGTCCTTCTGGTAATCCAGGGTCATTCTCGTTGCTGATCTAGTGCTCCCCATAAAGCACTTTCCGAATTAGTATGAGAGCGGAAACTTGTTTTTAATGGAAACGATCAAATACTGATCCTGGTAATGGTATCGCGTGGAGTAATCTGGCTTGACGGACTGAACCACTGAGGCAAGACAGGATTTTGGTGGAATTAGAGTTGGGATGAATCCATTTAAAGTATTATGAAGGTAGTGAGATGTTCACATAAAGACCCATTGCAGCTTACGTTTGTTTTTGTTCTTAGTGAGTTAGTGGATGCTCTTGAGGTAGCTCTACTGAAAGGTATGACTTGATATACATACTTCTTGTAGCAGAAGACAGAGCAAAAAAATAGTTTTAAAATGTGTACTGCCGTCAGGAATGTAGGCAAATAAATATGTATCAGAATAAGCCTTTATTAGGACGATGTTTCACAGCAAGGACAGCTTTATTAAGTCATGAAAAAGAGTTTTAAGTTAGAGAAAACTCTAACAGAACATTACTTCTCTGCTACAGAATATATTATTGATAAACTGAAAGTAATGGTGAAGTACCGCTGTAGAGACTTGTGGAGGTTATTTTTTTTAACTACACCTGCCGTCTCCCACCAAGGTAGGGTTACCCAGAAAAGGAAACATATTAACCATCATTCTTTCAATAGCTGTCTTCCAAGAAAATTCCAGATGTCACAGTTCCAATGACTCTCCGGAACTGTAACATTCCCACCCGTCCTCCAGCGTGCAGTCACTCTCCTTTCCACTTTAAGGACTCAAGTCCACCTAGCTGATTTCTTCTGAATCCCTTCATAAATGTCACCTTGCTCACTCTCCAACAGAACAGCAATCCTTAAAAATTACTTGTCTCCACTCCGATCTAACAAGCTCACCCAAGCCTGCAGGAAGCTCAAGCTTCTACCAGTTGGCAATCCTTAGTCCTCCAACACCTGGGACAATTCCTACACCCCTTCCATCTACCCCGGATTTATACGCCCTCTTTGATATCCTGTTCTACTCCATGCTTTCTAAATAGCAAACCACCTCAACAACTCTTCATTTTCCCTTTAAATTATTCATTTCCAACCCCCCTACCTCCCCCCCTCACCGTCAACTATTATTTTGTGTTCCTAATTCTCTGTATGATAATTCCACTGCCTTTGGCCTCCTCCTCGCTGTAGTGTTGATGAATTTGAATAAATTTAGGTTATGCTATAAAAGGTTACGAATAAAATATAAACTAAGCTTTCTCGTAAGTGGCCAGACCATCCAAGATTTATATATTTCGACAGTTTTATAGAAATTTTTCACTGTACTTTGTCTTACTGCATACACAAAAAACTTTTACATTTTTTCCTTCTCATTGAATCATGGCCATATAATATTTCTAAACACTAAATTACCCTGTAGTTATTGTTCCCCTTGTATAAACAAGTATTAGACCAATATTACTCTGACAGTCAAACTCTGAAAATAGTAATCTTATACTAAAATGGGCTTCAGATCTCTGAAACACTTGTCTGTGTCGTCTTCCCGCTGCCATGAGTATGAAATTGGCTGAAACATTTGAGGAGGAAATGTGTGTTTGGGGCAATGAAGAAGCAAGAAAGTTAATTAAAGTGAGTGATATGAAGTTAGAGGACAACGCGACAAGTCGGGTCCAGAGGGTTTTTTCCCAGGCTACAAACCCTGGCAGTGTTTACACCCAGGATGCGCCGGGAACTGAACGAGTGTGAGAGAACCTGCCATTCTTGGTTTTCTCTTTCTATCTCACTCGTTATTTCTCTCTAGTTCTCTCTCTCTCTCTCTCACTTTCCCCTCAGTTGTCTTCGTGGACAATGTACATTTCTTCTTATTCAGTTGATATTAAGTATTTATGTACTTGACACTGCTCTTTGTGTCAAATAAATAACACTCTAGTTAGCTAGATTATGTTGTGCTTACATAGTCAGGCGACTGACTGATCATACGAGCTTTTCATCGCTTTTATGAAGTGCAGAGTTAGGTTTAGAAGCCTTGTCCCTTAGTTATTTTTTTTTTATTGAAAACAGTGGTAAATCCTCTATACTCATTTTTATTAATTAGTCTATGTTCTTGGCATAAAGCATTTATTAAATATTTGTTATAGTAGTTTCCGCTGCTGCTGCTGCTGCTACCATCACCGCTACCCCCATCACCACTGCAACCTCCACTACGACCACCACCATCATTATCTCACCAACACCACCTTCACCACCACTACCCCCCCATCACCACCACCACCATCACCATCACCACTGCAACTTCCACTACGACCACCGCCATCATTATCCCACCAACACCACCTTCACCACCACCACAATCACCACCACCACCACAAGAGATACCAATACAGACACGCCCCACCGTCACCACTTTTAACATCATCACCACCTCCACTACCACAATCACAACCAATACCACCACCTTCACCACCGTTATAATATCTCACGGGTGGAAATAAAAGGTGAAGAGATAGCAATGTCAGCCCTGCTGTCAGAGGAAGTAATATTTAGGGAGGAGAGAGACAGAGACGCTGTTTCATTACCCAGACCTCTTTCCTTTGCTAGTAACAGCTTCTCAAGCGATGGTTATGAGAAAACCTTATCAGAAGACTTAGTAATCAACGTAGAAACGATGCTGTACATTCTGACATCTAAGGCATCAGGACTTCATCTTGTATCGTTAAATGCCAACAGTAACTTAGGGAATAAGAATGTAAACTTCTGTTTCGCTGTTCACAGTTGGGTCGTGGTGTAGTGTAAGTAACAGTGTGAACTAGAGGATTTATTTTGAATCTTTTTCTCGTGAAGTTTACTTCTGGATGAATGTGTGTGTATGAGTGTTAGCGTTCGTGCGTGCGTGAGTGTTAAAGTGCATGTGTGTGCGTGAGTGTTAAAGTGCATGTGTGTGCGTGAATATTTTTCCTGGGTATTATCGTTTTAACCTTCATGACCGTTTAGTATTATCGTACATATGTGTGTGTTAATATTAACTCACATGTGCGTCTTTGATTGTTAACGTGCGTGTGTGTGCTTAAATATTATCCTGAGTATTGGCGTTTTAGCCTATGAGAGTTTATATATGTTTATTTATTTGTAATAAGAGAAAAGCTATGATCGTAGTGTCCCGTATTTTGTTTTTCTTTTAAATTTTATTGAGTTCATTTTAGAGGTGATATAGCTCTCACTGCCTACTTTTGGACCCACTTCCAGTATTCCACAACTATTCTGAAGGAAAATTAGCCCTCATTCCACACAGCTCTATTCTCAATTTACAGTTTTGAAGCCACTTGTTCTCTCTATTGACGCGTGCTAAGAAATATTCTTTCATTTTATCATATCTTTCATAAATATTGTATGTATTCGGCATGTTACCTTATCAGCCAACGAGAGAATTGTTTCTGTTTCTTGTCTCCATCACATGTTTTTTTTTTGTTTTGCTCTGAGAGCCATTTTAATTTTTTGATCTTCGTCTATCTTATCAATGTGGTCTTTTTTTTTTTTACAAGTGTGAACGCAACAATACAACAGTTACATATTACAATTTGAGCCTAAAGTGCAAATAAAAATATTTAAAATTTCTCCATCAATATATATGAAGGACTTTTTTAAGTTTGACATTTTAGGTATGAATCTTATCCTTGATTTTGTTTTTGTTGAAAACTGCCTCTCCCAGTACATTGTCAAAGTCACTTATCCTCAGACCACACGTGACTCGACCTGACCTTGGCTTTCTTCTTACCTATTCTGGCCTGTTTTTTGGTATTCTCTTTTCTTCACCTGTCTTCTGGTATTCTCTTTTCCTCAATTCTCTTCTGATTTCTCTTCACTTGCTATTTGCCTTCAGACTTTCTCCTCACCCTTTCACTAGGTTCGTTGTCTGGCTTTCTTCCATTTTCTTTCTCAGTCATGACTTAATAATGGTCCGGAAGGACCGAAACCTCCTCCGAAGCTTGATCACAATTTGGGTTCATTTGTGCCATGGAACTGTATTAACCGAACTTTCCAGTTCAGGTGAGAACAATATATTTACAAAAATTACGTCCTGAGGAAAACGTGGGGCCCCTTGGGTGGTTATCAGATTCCAGAGAACGCTAGATAATTGTAATAAACACGATTATATTCATCATAACAGTAATAATAATAATAACTATAATAATAAATGGGATTAGATCAGGGGTTTCAAATAGAGTTAGAGCTAAAGAAGGAGTGGCAATAATGTTGAATAATCAGTTATGGCAGGTAAAGAAGGAATATAAATGTATAAATTCAAGGATTATGTGGAGTAAAATAAAGGTTGGATGTGAAAAGTGGGTTATAGTAAGTGTTTATGCACCTGGAGAAGAGAGATGTGTAGAAGAGAGAGAGAGATTTTGGGAAATGTTGAGTGAGTGTGTGGGGAGTTTTGAACCAAGTGAGAGAGTAATTGTGGTTGGGGATCTTAATGCTAAAGTGGGTAAAAATGTTGTGGATGGAGTAGTAGGTAAATTTGGGGTGCCAGGGTAAATGTAAATGGGGAGCCATTAATTGAGCTATGTGTAGAAAGAGGTTTGGTAATAAGTAATACATATTTTATGAAAAAGAGGATAAATAAATATACAAGGTATGATATAGCACGTAAGGAAAGTAGTTTGTTGGATTATGTATTGGTGGATAAAAGGTTGATGAGTAGGCTTCAGGATGTACATGTTTATAGAGGGCAACGGATATATCAGATCATTATTTGGTTGTAGCTACAGTTAGAGTAAAGGTAGATGGGACAAAGGAAAATGGCAACAGCAAGTAAGAGAGAGGTAAAAGTGTATAAACTAAGGGAGGAGGAAGTTAGGGTGAGATATAAGCAACTATTGGCAGAAAGGTGGGCTAGTGCAAGTAGGAGTAGTGGGGGTTGAAGAGAGTTGGGATAGTTTTAAAAATGCAGTATTAGAATGTGGGGCAGAAGTTTGTGGTTATAGGAGGGTGGGTGCAGGAGGAAAGAGGAGTGAGTGGTGGAATGAAGAAGTAAAGGGTGTGATAAAGAGAAAAAGGTAGCTTATGAGAGGTTTTTACAAAACAGAAGTGTTAGTAGAAGAGCAGAGTATATGGAGAGTAAAAGAAAGGTGAAGAGAGTGGTGAGAGAGTGCAAAGAAGAGCGGATGAAAGAATGGGAGAGGATCTGTCAAGAAATTTTGCTGAAAACAAGAAAAATTTTGGAGTGAGATAAACAAGGTAAGAAAGCCTAGGAACGAATGGATTTGTCAGTTAAAAACAGAGTAGGGGAGTTAGTAGATGGGGAGCTGGAGGTATTGGGTAGATGGCGGGAATATTTTGAGGAACTTTTAAATGTCGATGAAAAGAGGGAGGCGATAATTTCATGTACTGGCCAGGGAGGTACAACATCGTTTAGGAGTGAAGAAGAGCAGGATGTGAGTGTGGGGAAGGTGCGTGAGGCATTACGTAGAATGAAAGGGGTAAAGCAGCTGGAATTGACGGAATCATGACAGAAATGTTAAAAGCAGGGGGATATAGTGCTGGAGTGGTTGGTATTTTGTTTAATAAATGTATGAAAGAGGGAAGGTACCTAGGGATTGGCAGCGAGCATGTATAGTTCCTTTATATAAAGGGAAGGGGATAAAAGAGAGTGTAAAAATTATAGGGAATAAGTTTACTGAGTATACCAGGTAAAGTGTATGGCAGGGTTATTATTGAAAGAATTAGAGGTAAGACAGAGAGTAGGAT
>WNWK01000421.1:452500-502893 GCA_009830355.1 Cherax destructor | reverse complement strand
CTGAAGTTTCAAAATGTTTCGATCCACTAGGCTTAGTGGCCTCTTACCATCCGAGGAAATTATTGGTACAAGAGGCATGGAAGCAGAAGTGTGCTTGGGATGAAACCCTACCTGAGGAATTCGTTAACAGGTGGGAAGAATTAATTGGTGATTATGAGAAAGTTCCAATGTTAGAGTTCCGCGGTGTGTAGCCCGCTCTGGAGTGGAAAATACACTCCACATTTTTCGATCTTCTAAATTAGCGTATGGAGCAGTGCTTATCTTCAATGTGATAAATATATTTCTCTTGTCATGTCTAAAACTAAAGTGGCTCCAATTAAATTACGTACTTTACCTCAGTTGGAATTAACCGCCATTTATGTGGGTGTCAAATTAGCTGATTATTTACGGAGTAAATTGCCGGAGATAAATATTAGCGACACCACAATTTGGTCTGATAATGAGGTATCCTTGCAGTGGATTCGTAACAAAAAACAGCAAGATTGTGTACGTGCAAAAATAGTCAGAAAAATTTACGATATACAATTTGAATGTCTAACAACGAACTCTGCCCGGCCGCAGTGTGGAAAATATTGGTATTTTCCGAAAATTGTAATTGATAAACTTTCCAATATGAATAGATATCATTAATGTGTTGCTGTTGGCTTAACCTTAACTGAAAAGAACCAACGAATTCACACGCATGCGCGAGATGCCTCGTGAAGTGGGCAGGGAGCTGGGTAGAGGAATGGGCAGAGAGTGAACAGCGAGCCTAGCGACCCGAGATCAGGTGGTGAAATGGCCTGTCGAATTTGGAAACTCCGCCCACCAAATCGGATTTAATTACCTCCTTTCGTAATGTGGAGGAATATCCAGTGACGCAGGGAATATCAAGTGGGACAATCGGTCCAGGAGGTCCAGTAATCGGACAATAATTGTGAAATAAGGTGCCGCGGTAGTGCGGCCATAGGCCTATTTGAACTGAGTGAAATGACCATACGGCAGGATAAAGTCGTAACCCTGATGCTGGGAGTTCATCTTAGAAGAGACTGAAATATATTCGATGAACTTTGGGAAATGGTGAATATAGTGAAACCGAGTTGTAAATAATCAGGGTTGATTGTACCGGGCGAGCTAGCTTGGGTACGCCATACCCCGACTGCCATATTGGACGCGGTTGAAATGAACTAACATATCGCAAGTTATCTACTCGAAATTCAAGTATCGAGACTGTGAATGTGTATAAACTAGTGGGGCATTAAGCCGGGATATACGTAATATGTAAGTTATACGTATAAACAGTACAAAAGGTCGGATTAGTGAGAGGATCTGATTCGCTACCCGACCAACCACATGTTACTAACGCTCGGTCTCTGGGCGTATAAAAGTGCACGAAATTAACCTTCCTTGACTCAGCGAGACAGCTATACCATCGATCAGATCAGATCGCAGGAGGACGTCAACAACGGAACGACTCCCTCATCTAAAGCTAAGTACTCTGCTTGCAACTTTGTTATTGGCCAATGATATTGTTATGCACAGTAGATGTCTTTAGCTAGGTCAACGATCTACGATACACCGCTATGATGCTGTAAATTAGGTGAGTGTTGGCCATGTGAATTTAACTGTGTGTTCTCTACCTCTTCTCCTGTTTGATCAGTTGTTTAATAACCAATACAGTCCACTTAAATTTAACATAACATAATTTTATAATAAATGATCTTCTCAGATTTATTTATACTGGTCCAGAGTGCAGTGGGCTAACGAGAATATTGAAGGTACCCCTTGGGTGCGGCCAGGAGCGGGTAAAGTTCTCACATACCTTAAAGGGAATGACTGCGGTAAAATTATACGAGTCTGTCATCTCCCTGGGAGTTTGTTTATTGCTAGTAGCGGTGTCCCAGATAGACTTATCTCTCTCAATTCCCCACAGTAACTGTATTTGTGTATACCTGAATAAACTTACTTAACGGTCGTACTACGGTTCTCTAATGTCTGGAGGAAGTCAATTAGCAACTAAGTTGAGTATTGGCATCTGGCTCTTCCGGGCTTCAGGCGCGTGATCCACCTGATCTTAAGTCCTAAACCTCGAAGCCAGTGCGTCATCCACTGGGCCAACTGGCTACAATAAGATTCAACCAACTAGGTGTGTTTCTATACATCAAAGAAAAGTTAGCATGGGCCACCACTGTGACCCCCAGCATTTGTGGTCACAGTGGTAGCCCATGCTAACTTCTCTTTGAAGTACAGAAACAAACTTTTTGTTCTAGTTTCTATTCCAGAAGGGCATAGAAACGAGAAGGAAACAATTGTACTTTCCCAATTCCCGGCTAACTTTGGCCTCTACCGCAGTAACTAGGAAGTAAGTCGTAAACTGTGGTGGTCCTCGAAACCCCCCAACCCCCAACAGCATTACTTCTGAGCCACCATCCTTAATGGTGTGCGGATGTTTTCCTCTCCCCTGAGAATCGGTGAAAAATTTTTGCCATTCTAACTGGGACGCTTGTTTTCTTATTGTGCCTGATAGGCACATTAATATCCGGGGCACTATTCATCAGCTCCATGTTTCCTTTCTGCGTATATTTTACGTTTTTTGTGGAAAATTGGTTGCTGAACTCAGGCGAGGGTGTAGGTGTTATGCACAGCTGGGGGAAAAGGGTACACCAGACTTAACTGAGAACTTTTGGTTCCTGTTTCAATTTGCAAGGGGAACTCCTGTTTCCTTCAAGATTATTATTCTTATAAACCTCCACCTTGACTACCTCGCATTAGTATTAAGATTAAATAAAAAGTTTAATAAAAGTTAACCATTCTTATCTTGTCTAGATTCAAGTAGTTATTATGTACTAGGATTAGTCTGCCCAAAATGCCCCGGCATGATATAGTGGCTTTTTTGTACTTAGCAAACCACATTACACATCGCAACCTTTACAAAGAAATAAATCTTTATTATTTTTATTCTTTATTCTTTCCTCTCATCATCCAGCTTTGTTCGGGAACCCAGCTTCCCGAACACCGGGAAGCAGGGTTCGATACGGTAAAAACTTTGGTAGCCCTTGAAACTCCAACAACAACAAGGTAAAGAAAAATTACTAGGTAAAATATGCCCACATTGTCTTATAAGTACCTGTCTGAAAATATTTTTGTAAATATTTGATGTAGGTAGAAGATATGTAATGGTGCATGGGTGAAGCATAGTTGTTGATATAAAAGGGTAGATAGACTCCCAGCGTGTAACTAACCAGCCTGATTGTACATAATTACCAATGAAAATGCCACTGTTTTACTATATGGGGTTATCTTAGGTAATTTAACTTCTGCTTCCCTTCCTTAAATTGAAGCCAAAGTGCTGTATGGCTCATACGAGGTTTAACGCTTCCCTATGAATGTAATAATAATTAGGTAATATACATGTATTTTACGCTTAAGTATGCACAACAACCAAAGGGGTGATATTTGCATACTCTTAAGTATGTTTATATAGGAATAGGTACACATAAATACAATTATCATACATAGTGTAAATTGTCAAGGATAACCCAAAAAGTCAGACAAGGAGACTTATTTCCATTGCAAAAATCTAAACTTGTGTAATATAACTAAATAAACTTACTAATCCCCTCAAGGGTGGTGTATCTTGATGCTGGTGAGGAGCTCTTAATCCATGGAAGTGGATATTTTCCCTTCCTAGATTGAATCTAGATCGAATCAGCATTACTGCTTACATTATACTATCCAAAATATTCATACATTTTCCATGCAATTTGTGCCTTAGGATTCACCACAACAAATCACCTTAAGCCAATAATAAGACAACAAAAAGTGGCAGTATGAATTATCACCCAGTCTGTTACCAAACAATTAGTGTCTGCTACAGGTAGGAAAATCTTTAGCGAGTTTAATTTAACACTGTTTTGTGTTGCTCTAGAAGGATGAGTATAACCCCAAAATATTAGTTCCAAAATTGGTAATTAGTGAGTTAAGCTGTCTGATAAGAATACCAACCTTCGATTTACTAAGGTATGCAAATGTTGAAAGTTTCAGGTTAATTTGAAGATGCAGTCTTAATAAAGTTACCACATGGAAATGGGTAGAAGAGTAAGTTACTCAGTGAACCACTAGGTATCCCTCTTATAGGGATACCTCAAGGACCGTTTTTACCAGAGTACTATACTTGTGCCGTAAAGTCTTGTATTTCACATGAGTATTGCATTTAACAATTATAGGACTTAAGATTTAGCCATCACAATTCCTTGTGCTGAATAATTATCCATACATGGATTTGCCACTTCTTGAAATTCAAGTACAAATACCATGCTGTACATTCTTTTACATAGACAAGGTAGCCCAAAATGAACCTTGTTGCACCTACTTAAATGTTGCCAAGTCCGATTCACCCCTGTGTAGAGACACTGTTTTCTGTCCACAAGCCATTGCTTAATCTACAGTATTTTAGTGCAGTACTGTGACCTTGAATTCATATGCTTGCACATTTAGGGCCAGTTATTCCTGTGTAGCTTTATCACAAGCATTTAAAAAACCCTTTACACAGCATGTCAGTGGCACACTTTGGTCTGTAGCTAGAGATAGTCACTGCCTACTGTAGTAGGCAAGATTTATTGCAACTAAATAAACTTCACCTCAACCAGTGAATAATTTTATATTTTACTTGCAGGATTATAGCATGGAGATCACATATTTTAAATGGATTTCATCACCGGAAAAGTTCTAGGCAGCATAACAAGACATCACACCAGATCTTAAGCTTTCTTTGCTTCCATGATAGGCTAATACCTACAGGGCTAAAAACCTTCAAACAAGAACCAATAAGGCAGATTCCATAATTGAGATAGTGAACAAGATAGAAAATATTAACCTCGACCATTATTCAAAATAAAATAGGAGGTGCTACTCTCAGACTGTAATAAACAGTAGTACGGTATTGAGAACCAAAGATGTCAGAAACAAGTGGGCATGAGTGTCCAGGGAAACGACCACAGTTTGGGACCAGGTTCTTGAAAGACAAGAAAAATATGTTTGAACATAATGCCTGGTAAGTGTTTTTATCCAAATTAGAATAATATACAACCTCTCCTCATTTAACGATGGAGTTCCGTTCCTAAGACCACGTCGCTAAATGAGGAGCATACTATAATGGTAGTGGGTTTGTGTCTACCATCTTTGATATTGTTTTAATTAATGCCCTTCGTAAGTCCGAGGCATTAGGAAACGAGTACACTGCTAAGTGAGGAGAGGCTGTATATACATATTGCCAAGGCAATATTCACCCATCTGTTTTATTTTATGACACATGTGTTAACTACTTTTCTTATCTGATACACAAACCGTCCAGCAAAATTCTACAGCTAGCATTTTTAGTACTGTACACTGAACTTCATTCACACTGGAAAGTATAGGAGTACAATTGGTACAATGTTTTAAGTTGTACCTACAGATTATTCTTGTATATAAATTCTGCAATCCTGTACTGTAAGTTAAGAGTACTCAAATTACATTGTCAGCATTATGCTGGGAAAAAAAACCCTCTTTTGCACTTTTTCAGATCTTTGACATGGTTTTGGCACAATGAATAAGATGTTAAAATTATGGAGTAAAACTTCTCACCTGCTGGGTCGATGTGTGACCACTAAAGCAATTGGACGACAACGGCCACAGGGGGGAGGGAGGGAACTGAAGGATTGGAAAATGGTTTTCAAATATAACAATTGGTAAGGAAATCTATAAATAACTCTTGGGGTATATTGTGAGTTGTAACTTTCATGTTTTATTGCAGATAAAACTATGATTATTAAATATTGCCACAAACAGATATTATGGTAACAACACTGTCCATTTAATTGAACATAGAGGTGGGGGCCTCACTTATTGCATTCCAGCTTATGACACACTTAGGATATTGGCACCCTAGAACCAATTAATTCCTTAGAAATGAGGACTTGACCTTACAACAGCAGACTACTTATAATGGCAGAGCCATAAAGGATGTGGGTGGCAGGAGGAGGAGTTATAGCAAGTACTAGTAAACATTTTCCTACCTTTGTTCACTCCTTAAATTTACTGTATTTTTGCATGCCAAGTTTACTAGTACCAATGTGCAAGCAACAGATGCATTTGTGAAAAAGTTTGACAACATTAAAGAAGGCTTCTACAGTGCTCGTTAAATATTTAATGTAGATGAGACTGGAGTTTTTTGAAAAAAAATGCCTGTTCTGACATTAATTTCTAAAGAAGAAAATATGCTTGATGTTCCACCAAGACATACAGTCCTTCCTGATTAAGAATGTTTTACTGTAAATGAATGAATAATTTTTTTTTCTTGGTTTTTGCCAAATGTATTAATACTTTGTGTATGCTCTTTTTATACATGTACAAAGAGCTCACATTTGTTTGTAAATCTGATTTTTTCTCTATTTTTTTTATCACAAATGCATTCATACTTTGTGAATGCTGTTTTTATGCATGTATAAAAAGCTGACATTTGTTGGGTAAAGATCAGTCAAGCACTACCAGGCTAAATTGTAAATACAGTGGACCCTCGCTATTCGAACGCTCCAAACTCGCCCTTTTATGTAAGTGCTTTTATAAGTGTATTTTTGAACAGCATTCTGGAATGAAGAATGTTCGAAGCTCGAGGGTCCACTGTATTTTTTCTTGGTTAGTTTTTTACCAAATGCATTGTTATTTTGAACATATTCTTTATGTATGTATGAGAACTTTTTTTCTGGGGGGGAGCAAAGATTAGTTAAGTATGTACATTATATATTTAATAATGGCATTAGTTGGTTGGGCTGTAGTAGCAGCTGCTTCAGCATACTGAACATGTTCAGTATGAAAAATGCATGACCTCACCCTGCACCTTCCCTCTCACAATCATACTCACTACTACCTTCCCACATTTCTTTCCCACCCCCCTTTTATCCTCTTTACTACCCTAACCCCATGTTCCCTCCCACACTGCAATGCCTCAACCCCACCCCATTTCTCCTCCCTCAAACCAATCCTCCATAATGCAGATGCATCATGTTCAGCTGAGCAAGTTGCTTAGATCATGTATATAACAGTGGTACCTCGAGTTACGATGGTCCCCAAAATCGCCCTTTTATGTAAGTTTATTTTTTTAAATGCTTTTGTAAGTATATTTTTGGGGGTGTAAAAGGACTAGTCTATTTTACATTATTCCTTATGGGGATAAATTCGTTTGGTAATGGCACTTGAACAGCATTCTCGAACGAAAAAATATCGTAACTCGAGGTACCACTGTACTTTCTCCCACAGACACATTACAAGAGGAAAACGTTAACAGTAATTAGTGAATTCTATTTTATTTATTTTATACACTTAGATTTTTTCTCTTCTTGAAACTTTTCCATATACTTTTTATCATCACATGTCTTTGGCATTTGGAAGTCTCAGACAGTCTTCAGCCCTGTAGAGCTGAGATATCAGTGTTTTACTGTATCACACAAATTAAGGGATACCGTTCTCTGCCTTTTCATAAAAAAAATGAAATACGTACTACATCATTTTGTCTACTTTCTAGGGATAATGTTGTTTGGGATGAGAATCAAGAGGCTGTTGCTCAAGCCAAGGTTTTGGAGAACTCTGAAGTGACACTAAGTGCTGAAGAAATTGCAAAGCTGGAGCAAAATGCAGCAGAGCAGTGGGACAGTTTCTACAGTATTCACCAAAACAGGTAAAGTAGAGAAACAAATTAAGATTTTTGAATGCTCCAAATTCAAGAGCACTGTAATAGAGGTGCTTTTGGCACTTAAAATAAAGTAAGTAACCAAAATCTCCCAGATAAAATTCCTCATTTCTTGATCTCGTAAACGCCATGAGAAACTCTTGTTTTCCTGGGTATGTACCTGACTAAAAATCCAGTAACACAAGGTACCCAATCTACACACTGCCACAACTTGAGTGAATGATATGGGGAGGAAGTGTAGAATAAACCCAGTGAAAATCGAGGGTTCCATAAGTAGTATAGTACATAAAGATAACACTATGTTAACATCATTGGCAAATGATATTTCAACCTGTTATTAGCTTTCAAGAGGAAACTAAGCAATTACTATGTCCAAGTTCCAGTTCAGCCAGGCTGTGTAGACGAAAGCACACAGTAGTACTAACAATGATGAAATGAAAACACCACATAGAGTAAATATTATCTGATAAAAGTCCTGCAAGTCCAAATGTTTTCTAGAATAAAAGTCTACTCCCTGTGGTATTTTCACCGAATTAGGGTTAATGCTTAAAGCTAAAGATAAGTCTGTTTATTAACCCTTAAACTGTCCAACGTGATCTCGTTTTGTGGCAGTGCTCTGACTGATTTTTCCATAAAGCATGTAAAAAAGTAAATATACATGTGCATGTAGCACTCTGACCTTGATATTCTCAATGAAAGTATGTAAAACGAGATCACGTTTGGTGCTAAGCAAACATGGATCTATGTTTGACAGTTTAAGGTTAAACATGCAAGTTTCAGGTACATCTTGCTATTTCTAATTACACACATCACAAACATGATGTACAAGCATATATATACACACCCCTATGGGTTTTCTTCTCTTTCTTACTAGTTCTTGTTCTTGTTTATTTCCTCTATCTCCATGGGAAGTGGACAAATTCTCCTCTGAGCCTGCGTGTTGTAAGGGACTAATGCAGAGCAGGCTGTCCTTCCCCCTGTATGCATTACTAAATTTATAAAGAGAAACTTTTGTTTTTCTTTTTGGGCCGCCCTGCTTCGGTGGGATACGGCCGATGCATTGAAAGAAGAAATATTTCAAGTGAACCAACAACAAATAAAGATGTTTTTCTGTTTGTAGGGTATGTTTTTGGTAATAATAAAATGTAAAATGTTCTTTGTCTTTCCAGGTTCTTCAAAGATAGACACTGGCTATTCACAGAATTTCCAGAGTTGGCACCACATTTGGCACATACTTTCCCAGTGAAGCTTAATTCATCTGAAGCATCAACACAAATAGCACAAAAGGAGCATATTTGTCATCAGCAGGCAGGTGCAAATAGTCAGTCTGAAACACCTGTGATAACAAGAGAGGACAGAGATTTTGTGGATAAAGAAAATTCTTTTGAAATAGAACAGTGTGTTGATAATACAAGAAGTGAATCAGAAAATTCGAAAGTTGAAAATTTTGCATTAGATGAAACTCTTTTTAAATCCCAAATAAACATTACAAATGCAAATACAGAAATGGAGGAAGCTTACCCTGGAGAAAGTGCTACATTTCGTATTCTTGAAGTTGGATGTGGTGTGGGTAATACAGTCTTTCCAATTCTAAAAACTAACAATAATGAAGATCTATTTGTCTACTGCTGTGATTTTTCTAGCACAGCTATTGACTTAATTAAAGAGTCCCCAGATTATGAAGAAAAAAGGTAGGTGATATAAATGTAGTCATTATTAGCATGAAACAAAAGTACAGGAGAGTCCTCAAGTTATGAGCAAAAGTATTGGTGAAAATAATTGTTTTACAGATATCAGTCGCAGCTGTGAACATTCATCAGTGTGTGTTGTTGAGTTCAATAACCTCCCCACCCCTCCCATTTTTTTTTTTACCAAGTACTTACTTCGATTTTTTGTTATTTTTTTAAATGCTTGTATCAGTCATAAAACTAGAATATGTTCAATCCATTAAAACGAATTTATCCTTAAGAAATAAAAATAGACGTCCTTTTGATCCCAGAAATTCACACTTAAAAAGCGTTTAACAAACATAAACTTACATAAAAGTCATTTGGGACCATGTAATTCAGTACCACTGCTATATTTAGAGTGTAAAAGGACAGTGATATTTACATTATTCCTTAGGGATAAATTCGTTGGTAAATAATTGACAGCATTCGTCAGACGAAAATATTTGTCAACCTCATACCAAGTACTTACTTCGATTTTTTGTTATTTTTTTTAAACGCCATTGCATCAGTCAAATAAAAACTAATTATTTCAACCCACTTAGACACAAATTTTCCTATATAGAATTTAGACTCATTATTGTTCAGAAATTGCACAATAACAGCAAACAGTTTATCAGCATCCCATTAGCTATTAACTCTATACTTTCAAGGAAGAAGACATGATTTTTACACATCTTTGTTTGCTTACATACACAAGCAGCAATCTGTCAGAAACTAGCCCTCATCAAGACATCCTGAGTATTTTAATATATAATATCCACAAGAGCAACTAAAGAGAGATTATGGCCATTTTTCATTCTCTAGGAAATTTGTCAAGCCTTGATAAAGCTCTTAGAGAGTGAACCATTGGTGTATTAAATGTCTCATTACTTGCTGTTGTATCCTCTTACTTAATTGCCATACTTGTCAGTGAACTTCAAAATAGATCTCTCACACAAACACAAGCTCATTTCCAAAATTCTGTAACTATTTTATTGTATACAGTGGACCCCCGGTGTTCGTCCATTTTTCGTAACAGAATGCTGTTCAAGTGCCATTACCAATCGAATTTATTCCCTTAAGAAATAATGTAAAGTAGACTAGTCCTTTTAGACCCCCAAAACTACACTTATAAAAGCATTTAAAAAAATACACTTACATAAAAGGGCGATTTTGGGGAGTGTTTTGAGCAGGACGAACACCGGGGGTCCACTGTATTTAATTATTTTTCTCTGTTAATGGTGGCAAACAGCATATGGGCAGTAGTAACATTTCACATTGAGAGTCATCACACTATGTAATGAATGACATACTGCAATCAGTGGTAGGTCTTTTTGTGTGCTTCACTCTTTCCTTCCAGTTATTGGTTAGTTAATGAAAGTAATTATGTGTGGAAATGCATGATTTTGTAGTGTCATTATGAAATGAAGCTCACAGCTTAAGGGAGCAATGTATGTGCACCTGTGTGCTCCGTAAATCCATTACTGGAAAAACAATAAAGGGACACAAGATACAGCTAACCCACAATTTGGAGACGAAACTTTATATGACAAAAAAATGTCATATAAAATGTCATACAAAAAAATGTGGGTTAGTAGTGAGTTGCTCCAGTTGCTGTATCGTGACTTTTTTTCATTAAGACAGACCAGCATAGGTAAAGGAGAATAAGGATAAAAGAATGAAAACAATATTCAAGGGCAGTATACCTTTCAAAAGGGGTTCCTTGATGCTAGCAAAGGGCTCTTGTTCCAAAAAATTAGAAGTATCCTTTCTTCATTGGATTAGCTCTTATTCTTCAGGTGCTGGATGATTCTGTTAGTGTAGTGTTACTCTATCTAATGAAATCAGCAATGACAAGGGAAATGTGGATGTGAAGAAATATAATGGTCAGTTAAAAGAATGGATATTACTATGAATCATCATCAGTTATCAGTCATCATTACTTCAGCTGATTTACTAACATTTTTTACACAAGAATATATTTTCTTTAGACAAGCAATTTTAATTACAGTCCTTTCTGTTTTCAGATGCCATGCTTTTGTATGTGATGTGACAAGTGAAGAGTGGCAGACACCTTTCCCAAAGGCAAGCTTAGATGTTATTGTGTGTATATTTGTCCTCTCTTCACTTCTTCCTGACAAGTAAGTTATGTGCTATTCTTTGCTCTATGCATATTCAGTACGTATTTTACTAGTACAGTTGTACCCGAGTTACATGGTCCAAAACCTGCCATTTATGTAAGTTTATTCTTTAAATGCTTTAAGTTATCTTTTTAAGGACTAGTCTATTTAAATTATTCCTATGGATAAATTCTTTGTAATGGCATTGACAGCATTCTCGAGGCGAAATATCGTAACTCGGGTACCACTGTATATAGCTGGAGAGTAATTAGTAAATAATTAATATTGTACACCATATTTGCACAACCAGCAGCCCATCAGCTCTGAGATCCTTTATATGTGGCCCTTAATGCCTTTTATAAGATTGAGTAAAATGTAACCTATGGCTTGGTTGGCAGTGCAGTCAACTCACATACTGCATGTCCAGGGTTCATTCTCCAGGAAGGGTGGAAACGTTGGGCATGTTTCCTTGCACCTGCTGCCCCTGTTCAGTAAGTAGGTACCTAGGGTGTTAGTCGACTGTTGTGGGTCGCATCCTGGGGAGTGGTAGTCATGTTACTAGATAGACTGGTTGAAAGAGCTGAGAGAATAACAGCTTTAATCTTAAAACTGATGTTAAAGTAAGGAATAAAGTAAGACATTTGACAGTGAAAAACTTGAGACTCCATACAGTGGACCCAGTTATTCGTACTCGCTCAAAACTCATCTATTATGTAAGTGTATTTTTTGTAAGTGTATATTTGTCTAAAAGGACTAATCTAATTTACATTATTCTTATGGGAATAAATTCTGTCAGTAAACTGCACTTGAACAGCATTCTGAAATGAATTATGGCATACTAGCAACGGGAGGATCCACTGTATTTGTATGTACAGTGGAACGCACGACTAAGATAGTTCCCTTTTTCTGTAACGGAAAAAATCGTGTAACGTGAAAGCTTCTTTTCGCAAAAATCATTTTCTTTGTGTAGCTGAACATTTACTCGTGTAGGAACTGCGAACCGTACCAGACCTGTCCGCCTGCCCCGCGCAAGCGCAGTGAGGCGGACAGGACTCCAGTCAAGCGTTGTTTACACTTGAGAGAACATTACCCAGCGCACTCTTTCAAACATTCACAATACTTTTGTTGTGTTTATTGCTGGTTCAGTGATTCTCACTGTGCCTGTTTGGAAGATATTGTGGCATTGGGGAACAGCCTGGGGTTGGAGGTGAGTGGTGAGGATGTGGAAGAGTTGGTGGACTAGCACAGGTAGAGCTAACAACTGAAGAGCTGCAAGAGCTGGAACTGGAACAGCATCAGACCAGAGCTGAGGTTATTGCTTCACAGGAGGAGGAAGAGAGAGTGAAGGAGGTGCCTTCTTCAGTGCTTAAGGACATGTGTACAAAGTGGAATGAGTTGCAGACATTTGTTGAAAAACACCACCCTGAGCACCTGAGCAAGCTGAAATGAGCGATCTGTGCAACCAGTTCAGTGACAGAGCCATGCTGCACTTTAGGAAAATATTAAACAAGCGCCAGAAACAGAGGATTCTGGACAGTTATTTCTCGAGGCAGGGATCCAGTGACTCTCAAGCTGGTCCTAGTGACATTAAAAGAAAAAGAAGGGAAGTAACCCCAGATAAGGACTTGTTACCTGAAGTCAATTTGGAGGGATATTCCCCTTCCAAACACTAACACCCTTCCCCTGTCGTCCTCCTTATCTTCCAGATGCCTGCAACTCTCTTCAATAAAGGTAAGTAAATGTTATTTATTAATCTGTTTTGTATTATTTAGTATTAGTAGTAGTATGTATAGTTTTAATAATGTTGTTTTGTGTATGTAGAACTATAATTAAAATGTATTTTTTGTGAATATTTTTGGGTGGAACGGATTAATTGTATTTACATTATTTCTTATGGGAAATAAGGTTTCGAATTACGAATTTTTCGTGTTAAGAGGTAGCTCCTGGAATGGATTAATTTCATTAATCGAGGGACCACTGTATTCATTTTGATGGAGCAACAGTACAATGGCAAACATTATCAGTGGCATGTTATACGTATTGTTTCCTTTTTTTGGTTTTGTTTGTGTTTCTTATATTTTTTGGATTTGGGGTTTAAATTTACAGTGTGTAAGCTTGTCATGTATACAGTCGAACCTCGGTTTTTGTATGCCCTAGTTTTCATACGATTTGACAACTTTTTTCTTCAAAATTTTGTTCCAGTTTTGGTACATCCACACGGTTTTCGTACAATTGAAAATGGTCCGTACCAAACTCGTCCGCCTGCCCATGTGACTCGGCAACTCATTTCCCAGAATCGAGCTCCCACAAAGCATCCCATGCGTTCGTGACTCAGTCTGCCTTTGTTTCTCGTTGAATGAGCATCATCCCGCACGTTCATCCGAAACATTTCATAATAATCTACAGTGGACCCTCGGTTAACGAAAGGTCCTGTTAACGAAAATTTCGGAAAACGAAAGCTTTTTTCGTAATCGGTTAGCGAAAAATTCCTTGGTTACCAAAAGGTATTAGACGTGTCCGCCTGCTCCGCGCAAGCGCAGGACGCCAGTGAAGCGTTGTTTACCATTGAGAGAACATTACCTAGGGCGCTCTTTCAAAGATTCACAATATATTTGGTGTCTTTTTTGGTGGTTTAGTGATTGCCACTGTGAAATAAGTCACCATGGGTCCAAAGATGCTTCCTAGTGGCACCTGTGGTAGCATTCATGCAGGGAGTGTAGCATTCATGCAGGGAGTGTAGCATTCATGCAGGGAGTGTAGCATTCATGCAGGGAGTGTAGCATTCATGCAGGGAGTGTAGCATTCATGCAGGGAGTGTAGCATTCATGCAGGGAGTGTAGCATTCATGCAGGAGTGTAGCATTCATGCAGGAGTGTAGCATTCATGCAGGGAGTGTAGCATTCATGCAGGGAGTGTAGCATTCATGCAGGGAGTGTAGCAGGCATGCAGGGAGTGTAGCAGGCATGCAGGGAGTGTAGCAGGCATGCAGGGAGTGTAGCAGGCATGCAGGGATGTGTAGCAGGCATGCAGGGAGTGTAGCAGGCATGCAGGGAGTGTAGCAGGCATGCAGGGAGTGTAGCAGGCATGCAGGGAGTGTAGCAGGCATGCAGGGAGTGTAGCAGGCATGCAGGGAGTGTAGCAGGCATGCAGGGAGTGCAGCAGGCATGCAGGGAGTGTAGCAGGCATGCAGGGAGTGTAGCAGGCATGCAGGGAGTGTAGCAGGCATGCAGGGAGTGTAGCAGGCATGCAGGGAGTGTAGCAGGCATGCAGGGAGTGTAGCAGGCATGCAGGGAGTGTAGCAGGCATGCAGGGAGTGTAGCAGGCATGCAGGGAGTGTAGCAGGCATGCAGGGAGTGTAGCAGGCATGCAGGGTGAGCAGGCATGCAGGGAGTGTAGCAGGAAGGAAGGAGTGGGATTCCCCTTCGTAGAGGCTGAAGAATTCCTCCCCCAACAAGTGTTTAATTGTGATGAAACAGGCCTGTTTTGGAAGAAAATGCCCAACAGGACCTTCATTACTCATTACCCTATCTTCCAGATGCCTGCAAGTCTCTTCAATAAAAGTAAGTAAATGTTATTTTTTTTTTTGAGTGATTATTTTTTTGTGGAACGGATTAATTGTATTTACATTATTTCTTATGGGAAATAAGGTTTCGGATTACGAAAGATTCAGATTAAGTAATAGCTCCTGGAACGGATTAATTTCGTTAACCGAGGGTCCACTGTATTGTTTTTTTGCTTGTTTATTGAGTGCGACTGCTAAATAAGCCACCATGGGGCTAAAGAAAGTTCCGAGTGCCAGCTCTTTGATAGAGAAGGCAAGAAACACGATTGAATTCAAGAAAGAATTCGTAGCAAAGTACGAAAGTGGCGTACGAGTGGCCGATCTTGCCAGGATGTACGGGAAGTGCACATCAACGATCAGTTCCATCCTGGTGAAGAAAAAAGAAATCAAGGAAGCTGATGTTGCGAAAGGGGTAAATGTGCTAACGAAACAGATCACAAACAATCGAAGATGTTGAGAAGTTGGTGTGGATCGACGAAAAACAGTTAGCGTGAGATAGTGTTTTGGAGGTGATAGTTTGCAAAAAGGCAAGGCAGTTGCATGCGGATCTCGCAAAGAAAATGCCTGGAACCAGTTCTTCTGTTAGTGAATTTAAGGCCAGCAGGCTGATTCGACAAATTCAAGAAGCGAACTGGCATACACAGTGTGGTAAGGCATGGCGAGGCTGCAAGTTCGGACAAATGTGGGGCCAAAGAATTTGTTGATGAATTCAAGGAATATGTAGAGGCTGAAGGATTCCTCCCCCAACAAGTCTTCAGTTGACAAAACAGGCCTCTTTTGGAAGAAAATGCCAAAGAGGACCTACATCACACAGGAGGAAAAGGCACTGCCAGGACACAAGCCTATGAAGGATAGGCTAACTCTTTTGTTCTGTGGTAACGCTAGTGGGGATTTCACCTTTACTGGTGTATCACTTAAAATCCCCGAGTGTTCAAGAAAAACAGTGTCATCAAGAGTAAATTGTGTGTGATGTGGAAGGCTAACAAAAAGGCATGGGTCACAAGGCAAATTTTCATTGAGGGGGTCAATGAAGTGTTTGGCCCAAGTGTGAAGAAATACCTGGAAAATCAATTGCCACTCAAGTACCTCCTGGTAATGGACAGTGCTCCTGCTTATCCTCCAGGCTTGGAAGACCAATTGTTTAGTTTCATCACAGTGAAGTTCTTGCCCTCTAATACCACTCCTCTCATCCAGCCCATGGACCAGCAGGTCATTTCAAACTTCAAAAAACTCTACACCATAGCACTGTTTCAAAGGTGCTTTGAAGTGACCTCGGACACTGAATTTGACCCTAAGAGAGTTCTGGAGGAATCACTTCAATATCCTCAATTGCATAAGCCATATAGATAAGGCTTGGCAGAAAATTGTGGCCAGAATGTGTCTTCAAGAAGGATTATGATATTTTTTTAGGCTAACCCTGACAACCCTATGCCTGTTGTGGAATCTATTGTGTCTTTGGGGAAGTCCATGGGGTTGGATGTGAGTGGCCAGGATGTGGAGAGTTGGTGGATGATCACAGGGAAGAGTTAACCACTGAAGAGCTGCAAGACCTTCAACTGGAACAGCAACAGACTGCAGCTGAGGAGGAAGAGAGAGGGGAGAATGTGCCTTCTTCAGTGATTAAGAACATGTGTGCAAAGTGGAATGAGTTGCAAAGTTTTGTGGAGAAATATCACCCTAACAAAGCTGTTGCAAGCCATGTCTGCAACATGTTCAATAACAATGCCTTGTCCCACTTTATGCAAATCTTAGAGACGCCAGAAACAGACCTCTCTGAACAGTTTTTGGTTCGACAGGGGTGCAGTGACTCTCAAGCTGGTCCTAGTGCCAGTAAAGACAAAGAAGGGAAGTAATCCCGGATAGGACCTTTATACCTGAATTCCTTATGGACGGGGATTTCCCTTCCAAACAATAACCTCTCCTCCTCCTTTCCCCTCCTCGCTGTCTTCCATACGCCAACAACAAGTCTCTTCAATAAAGGTAAAAGTAATGTTAAATGTTCATTTATCCATTTCATTAGTCATTTATATTTATTTCTTGTTTTCTGTATGTAAAACTATATAGTTATTCTCTATAAAATGTATTTTTTGTTAATATTTTTGAGTGGAACGGATTAATTGGATTTACATTATTTCTCATGGGAAATATTGCTTCAGTTTTCGTATGATTCGTTTTTTTGTCAGACTTTTTCGAATGGATTAATCACGAAAACCGAGGCTCCACTGTATTTACTACCATTTTGCTTAACCCTTAAACGGTCCAAACGTATATACACATTCACTCGCCCAGTGCCCCGAATATTTTGAAAAAAAAAAAAAAATTTTATAGAAATAAAGAGCACATTTTTTTAAGTGTTATAGGATAAAAAAAAAATTAGGGTTAGTACTTTCCGAGATATGAGATGGAGAAGTTGGCACTGGATGCTCACCTGACAGCAACAGGAGTCCTGCCGCTTGCAGAATTGTTGCCGATATACCTTTTTTTCTCTTTTTATACATATTACAGTGGACCCCCGGTGTTCGTAATTAATTCGTTCCAGAATGCTGTAAAAGTGCCATTAACAAACAAATTTATTCCCATAAGGAATAATATAAATTAGACTAGTCTTTTAGACCCCAAAAATGCACTTACAAAAGCACTTACAAAAATACGCTTACATAATTGTTGATTTGGAACATAACGAACACCGGGGGTCCACTGTATATTTTATATAATTTTTATGTTTGATAATTAAAATTTATAGTAGATCTTGTGATTTCATAGCTAATCTTTGTTTTGACACTAATATTAGGTACTGAAATTGTACTCAAATAATAATAATAATGATAGTGCATAATAATACGTAATAATAATGATAGTGAATAATAATAATAATAATAATAATAATGATAGTGTATAATAATACTAATAATAATAATAATAATGATAGTGCATAATAATAATAATAATAATAATAAGTTCCCTTGAAGCATTATGTAAGATGTGTGTCACTGCCTTATCTTATCTCCACTAATGACTGTGGTGACATTTGATGAGGGGTGAGCGTAGTCTAATCTTTTCTTATCAGTCCACTAATGACAGTGGTGACATTTGATGAGCTTACACTGCTTTGCTTTATTTGTGTTACACAAACCTGTCTGTCTGTTCTGTCTGCCTGTGTGTGTCCTTCTTTCTGTCTGCTTGTCTCAGAGAGTAGCTCATGAACCAACTGGTATTACACACGATCACAAGCACAGTATAGCACTTTATCTGGATTTTTTGAATTATCCTAGGTAATTTACACTATGTATAATTGTATTTACGTACTATGTGTTCCTGTGAGATAGAGACAGATAGAGACAAACAGACAGAGATAGATACAGACAGACAGATGGAGATAGAGACAGCCAATCAGGTAGCCAGGTGGCCAGCCAGCCAGCCTGCCGACATCACTTTCTACTTAAAAGGGGAGTGTTAATATGACATGACATCAGTGAATCCTTGGTGTTTGCTGCACTGTTTGCTCTAGCTGGCGCTCAATTTAACTGGTGCTCCCACAAGGTACTAAGTGGTCACCGATTTTTTTAATACAGCGCACACCGAGTGCTAAGACCCATTTATGCTGACCAGGCATCTCAAGCCAATCGTGCCAAATTTGAAGGCAGGAAAAATAAAACGTATATATACGTTTGGGGCAGTAGCGGTATGAATGTATATATACACCTTTAGACCGTTTAAGGGTTAAGAAACTCATCTCAAAATATTTCATGTAAAAAATAGAAGAGATTATTATGATGTCATTTTATTCATCATTTATTTTTTCACATTTAAAAAAAAAAACACAAAATATGAATGGTAATGTAGAAAATCTATTCTTTCTCCATATGGGTTGCAGTCTTGAAAAGTCCTGTGAAGACATCCAGATGAACAAATGACAATATGCTTTGTATTGTACAGTGGTACCTCGGGTTACGAGCTTAATTCGTTCCAGAAGGCTGTTCGAGTGCCGATATCGAACAAATTTGTTCCCATAAGGAATAATGTAAATTAGATTAAGCCATTTCAGACCC
The DNA here is from genome assembly GCA_009830355.1 of Cherax destructor. Classification (NCBI taxonomy): domain Eukaryota; kingdom Metazoa; phylum Arthropoda; class Malacostraca; order Decapoda; family Parastacidae; genus Cherax; species Cherax destructor. The sequence continues at coordinate 483,748 of WNWK01000421.1, read as the reverse complement.
CCAAAAATACACTTACAAAAGCACTTACAAAAATATACTTACATAATTGTTTGAGTTGGGAGCTGTTCGTATGCTGAGGTACCACTGTATTTCATGAAGTGCTAAACCTGTGTGGATCATTTAATGCAGCAAGCCACAAACTGGTTAATATATACTGTACAGTGATTGCTCAATTATACTACGTTATTTTTTAATTAGCTACAGTAAACCTTTGCTTAGTGTGATGGGTATATTCTGAACCCCCCCCGTCTTCCCACATATACACGCACATACATCATAAATTTAATTCCATTAAGTGAATAGCACATGAGAAAATATACTAATTAGGTTAAAAATATCAAAGTAAACTCACCTCATAAAAAAACTTTCCTAAAAATTAGAGTAATGTAATATAGTATGACTTGCTTTACATTCTGACAGCCCCCACCTGTAGCAGGTAAACCTCTTCTCAGCTTATTGGGCCAGGGTAGTTAATGGTTCTTGTGTTGTTGTGATGAAGGGTCATCAGTAGGAAATAGCTAATTTGGTGTAGCATAGTATTCTGTGATTTATCTCTGGTTTGTGTTTCACTTCATTAATTTATAAAACTGATAATATGGCAAAATTACTGTACATAATTCATTTGTTTGAACGTATGGCATATGGAAGTGTTAGTACCGCTAGACCTCATTTCAATTCTCTCCATATTAGCATAAGTAAGTCAGTTAAAAATTAATTTTGACATGGTCAAGCAGATACTTGTGTAAGTATTGAAGTGTGAGTTATTTCTCTGTTTTCTGCCTCTCTTTTTTATTAGGAATTTATCAGATTAGTAATTCTTCTGCATTAGGTTTGTTTTTGTCTTCCATTTAACAGTTCATTTATATCGTCTTCATGTATGTCCTGGAAGTGCTCACCTCTCAATACTTGCCATATCTATAGATCTCTGGTTTTGACTGAGTGTGGAAAAAACAAAAAACAAAAATTATTCACCACAATAATATAATAATAATATCTTTATTTCTCCTAGGTAGTAGGTTGGTAGACAGCAACCGCCCAGGGAGGTACTTCCGTCCTGCCAAGTGAGTGTAAAACGAAAGCCTGTAATTGTTTTACATGATGGTAGGATTGCTCTTGTCTTTTTTCTGTCTCATAAACATGCAAGATTTCAGGTATGTCTTGTTACTTCTACTTACACTTAGGTCACACTACACATTCATGTACAAGCAAATATATACACACCCCTCTGGGTTTTCTTCTATTTTCTTACTAGTTCTTGTTCTTATATCCTCTTATCTCCATGGGGAAGTGGAACAGAATTCTTCCTCCGTAAGCCATGCGTGTCATAAGAGTCGACTAAAATGCTGGGAGCAAGGGGCTAGTAACCCCTTCTCCTGTATACATTACTAAAGTTAGAAAGAGAAACTTTTTTTTTTTTTGGGCCACCCTAACCAGTGGGAAATGGCCGATTTGTTGAAAGAAGAAGAATTTTACAATTATTATTTTTATTACCATTACAGTAAATCTTCACTTTAGGGGACTTTGAGTTAATGGATTGAAAGAAGAAGAAGAATTTTACAATTATTTTTTATTACCATTACAGTAAATCTTCACTTTAGGGGACTTTGAGTTAATGGACTTCAGAAATCTGAGACAAAATATGCTGGGTCATTTGATTCTGAAATAATAGACAATCAGCAATAATGTATATCCCCTCCCCCTCTATTAGTCCATTAATTTGAGGGTTTACTGTATAGTTCTGTCCCTGTAATAACTGTACTATTGTAATAAGAAAAAACACACCATGTATACTGTTTTGTATACTGCTGTAAGGTGTAATATGGTACTGTGTGATACTAGAGTTGGTTGACAATTTTTTTTTTATATTTTATTTAAAAACTTACAATTTTTATACTAGCAATACACACCAAGTAGTCACCTTACTGCAAGTAAGGTCATAACAAAACTATACCAAAACAACAGTAATCACAAATGCCCACACAAGGATGTGCCAAAAACAACCCCAATAAAACCTAACTACCCTATAACAACGAAACTCCAAAATAAACCATTATACTTACAAACAAAACCTAAAAGCTCCATAGAAAACGGTGATCTTTATACCGTTCTTAACTGTCCACACGTAGATATACGTTCACGTGCGTAGCTGACCGAATATTTTGAGAAAAAAATAAATTGTTCTTTTTCTTTAAAATGAAGAGTGCATTTTGTTTGTCATTCCCACATGTTGTAATACTGCACACACTGAGTGCACAGACCCATTCTCTAATCTCTAGGCAACTCAGGCTTATCGTGGCAAGGTTAAAAGCATTTGAAAAAAAACGTAGATCTACGTTCGGAGCAGTACGCACGAGAACGTATATCTACGTGTGGACAGTTTAAGGGTTAAAGACGCATACAAAACGTTGTCAATACAACATTAGACTGAACATAAGATGTGAGTACATAATTGTTACATAATTATAAAGATTTGTAAGAAATAATGAGGTCTGCAAGAGTGATTGGGCTAAAAGAATAAAGGAAGCAAATACAAAGTGGATTGCCAGTTCGTCTGATGACACTGTGCTTTTAATTCTGAGAAACACAGAGTTCTGACGAATTTGTAGGTTGACAAAAAAATAAAGTGATATAGAAAAATATGAGATAACAAAAGATACTAAAATGATGTTGAGAGAGGTTGCAACGTGAAGATTCAGAATTTGGGAGGAATGTCCATGGTCTATATAATCATGAATCAAATTGATGCAGGCGAAAAGGTGAGTGGAGCTTAATCGTGAGACACAGAACCTTGTCTATGGAAGATAAACAGGTGGAATGTATGAAAGTAAGATACCAAACGCCTCTTTGGTGATGCAAGCATTGGCGTATGCAATTTGCACGAGGCAGCAAGGCTGATAGGCATTTGGAATGCATGCTGAAGCAAATGTGTGTTATACCAGAGTCTCGATTTGGATAATCCGACATGGATTACCAGCGAGTCAGAAATGGATTAGTGTTACATAAGTCCAAACAGTTAAAACATAAATTCCTGAGGTGAAAAAATTTTTTGCACGCCCAAACATGTTACATTTATGTGATGACAATTAAACTACTGCTGTATTGCAAACTGAAGATGGAAACGGGCTATTCTAAGGGAAACAGCGACTCAAAGGTGTTAATTTATTTTTAACTGTGTTAAACCCTTAAGAATATGAGAATGTGTGAAGTTTTGGCCCCTCCTGTAACCCTGTTTTAATAATAATAATAAAATACAAAGCCCCTTGTTATGCAGAGCACTTCAGACAAATTAGGTCAGTTTTGTCCCAGTATGTGACTCACACCAATCGACTAACACTCAGGTACCCATTTTACTGATGGTTGAACATGGACACCAGGTGCCTTACAGAAACATGTCCTAGTGTTTCCCAGCCGTACCAGGGATCAACCCCTGGACCTCATTGTGAGCTGAGTGCGCTAGCAGTCGAGCAAATCATTGCAAACTAATTTACCACTTTGGTGTCAGCAAGGCTGGTATGCATTTTTTAAGTGTATTAATTAGCCCCATGAAGCAAAAAAAAAGGGTATTAGCCAAATTTAATTTTTCATTATTTGTCTCAGATTTTTGTCATAATATTGTTTCACTTTTTTTCAGATTACAACAGGTTGTGAGAAATATGTCAGATTATCTTCGTCCTGGAGGGATTCTGCTTTTTCGTGATTACGGTCGTTATGATATGGCACAACTCCGATATAAGAAGGGAAGATGCCTTTCAGACAATTTCTATGTTCGTGGAGATGGAACAAGGTGCTACTTCTTTACTCAAGGTATATATAAAAAATTGTGATTTGTCATTTCCTGCGACATAATTTAATGTGATGTCTGTGCAGTTATAGAATAACAACTAGAGAATGAGTGATGGTAAGTATGTTTCCTTCTTTGGGTCACTCTGCCTTAGTAGGAAATGTGTTAAAAACTGGAAGCATGTTTTCATAGTAGCTTTCTCCAATTTCTTGTCATAAACGTTGCATCTAACTTGTACACCACCAGTCAAGAATATTTTAATTTCTAATATAGGAATTAATTAAAGTAAACTCAGTGTATATTCCCTATGATAGCAGTCTTCCACTATTCTTTTTTACATACGTACATGGGGAAGTGGAATAGAATGCTTCCTTCATAAGCAATTTGTATCATAATAGATTACTTAAAGAAAAAAAAAAGAAAATTTTGGAAGTTGGGTTGTTTGAATGTGTGTAGGTGTAGTACAGATGAGAAGAAAGAATTGATTGTGAATGTTATGAATGAAAAGTAGCTGGGTGACTACCTGTAAGCAAAACAAAGCTAAACTGGGTGAGAAAATTTCAGTATTGGGGAGTAAATAGGGGTGTGGGCTCATTTCACTACAAGTTTACTGTAGTATTTACATTTAATGTGTTTAGATTTTAATGGCTTCAGGATTTGAAAATGAATGATATAAAATGGAGCTGTGTTATTTTCCAGTAAATAAGCCATTTTTGAGAAATTCAGTTGAAAAGTAAAACCTCGATGTAGTGGACCTTGATTTTAAGGTATTTCAGGATTAAGGGACAAATTTTGTGGCCGTACATCTGGAAATCGACAGAGTATGTTGAGTTCAGAATTGTCTGTCATTGCTACTATCCCCTAGGTAAACTGATTTTGGATTTAACAAACAAAGTTCATTAATTTTCATCTTGTCAGTATTGTATACTATTCTTGTACAACTTGTCAGACACTGCAACATCATGGAATTGCACGTCTTAATTTTCATCAAAGTCCATTAAATCCAGAATTTTCCGTTATTAAGATTTTTTAAGTAAATCCATTATTGTTCCAATTATGGGAAAAATCTCATAATTTGGATTTAACCCTTTCAGGGTCTGTGCCTTAGTTCTAGGGCTTTGAGTTGAGGGTCCTAACCGTAGTTCTACGCCATGAGCTCAGCTCACTCAGATAAGCTGTGAGCGGTAAATTTGGGCCTAGATATGAGAGAATGCATCTATGTGGTAAGTGTGCACAACATAAAACAAATCCTGCAGCACACAGTGCATAATGAGAGAAAAAACTGAGACTGAAATTTTCGATTAAAACAGCGACTTTGCAGTGTTTTTTCGTATGCTTTTTATAAGTGTATTTGCGATTTCTTGATCTCATTTGATAGAATGGAAGATATACTACAGAAATAGAGATGATTTTCATTGGTTTTGGTACTGGAAATGGCTTGAAACTGAGCTCAAAGTAGCGGAAATGTTAAATTTTTGCCAATGTTCAAGAGTAAACAAATGACCTCACATGTCTAATACGTGCCAGCTGGTGGGTCTAATATACGTTCATAAATGTGGTGATATTATTTATACAATTATTACAATATTGCAAAACAGTAAATCTAACATTTTTTGGTTTGAATAAAAATTCATTATGTGAATAAAAATAAAAATGGAATTCATTTGTAAAGACTGAAAACGTAACTAATGAACAGAGGAAATGTTAGTTTAGTGCCAGGAATGCCTGCATTGTTTATTCTGCACCCTATTTTGAAATCGGAATATATTTTAACTTTGAGTTAAATTGGCGAAATTACCAATTTCGATCACTTTATTTTGTAGTTGAAACAGTTGACTGGGCGATTTCTTGTGCTCAATCGATAGAATAGAAGTAATACTAGCGAAATAGCTAAGAATTTGGTCGACTGGAATAATGTAATTGGCCTAAAATGGGAGTCAAAGTCGGCAAAATCGCCGATGAGTAAATATCGCTGACGCATCAAAATTAGCGAGAGCATAATTTCGTCAATTTTCCATCAAATTTCGTACTTTTTGTTTTATTACCTTCAGATAAAGATTCTCTACCATTTCATAAGAAAAAATAAGAATTTTTTTTTTTTAAATTCTTGGACCCTGAAATTCTTGGACCTTTGAAATTTGGCCTCTGGACCCTGAAAGGGTTAATGGACAACCCTTCTTCCCTATTAGTCCATTAAATTAAGGGTTTACTGTATTGTAATTTTTTTGAGTCTCTTATAATAAACATAACTTTTAGATAATTGTTGCATAACCTCAAGAACATGTTTATACTTACAATTTCAGAGGAAGTTCGAAATCTGATGACTGAATCTGGATTGGAGGAAGTTCAGAATCTGGTAGATCGCCGCTTGCAGGTAAACAGAGGAAAACAGCTGACTATGTATAGAGTTTGGGTTCAAGCCAAATATCGCAAACCAATCATCGTTGACCAGCCCCTTACATGAAACCTGTTACCCTTTGGAGGGGTGTCTTACTGCTGGTGAAAGGCTCTTGAATCAAGGAAAGGAGCTACCCATTCCTTTGATCAACCCAATTTAACTCCTTTTGTTAAACTTTGGTAATTGACACACTAAATTGTTTTAAAGATATGTGAGCAAACACTGGGGCATATTTATTAGAAAATGTTTTGGTCAAGGTCCCAGGACCAAAGCATTTTCTAATAAATATTTCCTAGTATTTGCTCACGTGTCTTTTTAAACCAGCTCCTTAATGGTTTAACACTTCTCCATGAATATAAATATAATAGAATACATCACCCTGTCTATTTTTCAGTTGGTGCATGCCAGCTGGTCAAATACAGTACAGTGGTACCTCTACTTACGAGCTTAATTCGTTCCAGACGGCTATTCAAGTGCCGATACCGAAGGAATTTTTTCCCATAAGATATACTGAAAATTAGGTTAATCCATTTCAGACCCCCAAAAATACACTTAGAAAAGCACCTACAAAAATACACTTACATAATTACATGACTCACAAAATTGTAATGACACGATTGCAAACAAACCGTACCACGGGTGGGGTTCGAACCCGTGGTCAGAGAGTCTCAAAACTCCAGACAGTCGCGTAAGCCACTAGGCCAGCTAGCTTCAATAAGATTCATCCAACTAGGTATATTTCTTCACCATAGGAAGGTTAGCATAGCCACCACTGTGTCCACAAATGCAAGTTTTTACAGACGAATCTCCCGCTAGCATGGCCGTAATGAACTCTAGCTCAAGTCCCCCTCAAAGCCGTCAACATGACTCACGAAATCGTAATGACAGGATTGTAAACAAACCATACCACGGGTGGGGTTCGAACCCGCGCTCAGAGAGTCTCAAAACTCCAGACCGTCGTTTTTTTCACTTACATAATTGTTCGAATTGGGAGCTGCTCGTAAGTAGAGGTACCACTGTATTTGCCATACAGTGGGCGTCAAATACGAGACACACTATACAGAAATCAACTGATAGCCTTGACCACACTAGAAGAATCATCTTGTGGAAAATAAAAAGGAAATATTACTCCTTTAATTACTTTCAAGGGGGAGTGTCTTGATGCTGGTGAGAGCAATTGAACCAAGTAATTTTATCTATTTTCTTTTGTATCAAACCTGATTGCTTCTCTCATTCCCCAAATAGTACAGTGGAACCTCGGTACTCGAACTTAATTCGTTCCAGAAGGCAGTTCAAGTGCCGATCTGTTCGAGTACCAAACAAATTTTTCCCAACCAATTTTCTTTTTGGTTGGCTGTTATCACTAATCTTCATAGGCCCCATGGTGACTTATTTATAAAAAACACCAAAAAATGCGAAGAAACACAAAATAGTTTACAGAAAAGTTCTGGCAGGTTGTGTTTGTTTGGTCGAGTGCCAAGCAAACGGTTGACTACCAAGCAATTTTTACCGAACAAAGCATTCAAATACCGAATTGTTCAAGTACCGAAGTTCCACTGTACTGTATGACTTCTATGGGTTTAGTACTTTTCCATACCTATAACAATGTATGAATTTTTGGCTTTCAAAACTTCATGCATTTTAATCAAAATCTGGTTCTTGCAAGAAGCCTTGAGGAATGTAATTTACTAAAGCTAGATATCAGAAATACGTATTATAAAAACTTTGGCTAAATATGATTTCTTTGTTTTTGTGTTTTAGCTTTTACCTTTTCTAGTGTTTAATAAACATGAAGAAGGCAGGTAAATGTTATGATAATTCAGCATACTTTGTATTTTCCTGCATATCTTAATAGTTTTTATTTCTGTAATGTTTCTTATCAAGTTTAGAAGGCTTGTTTCAAACCTAGGTGACAGTGATGATCTCTAGAAAGATTAAAAGATAACAGTTCAGAATAAACCTTCCACTTTTAGCACAGTATCACTCTACCTTGTTTTCTATCAAATGAATTTTAGCATTTAGTAGTAATTATAATAATATCAAATGAATCATTTTCATTCAATAACAGCTCCAGGGTCCTCTGCTGTAGAGCAGCACTCAACTAGATTCTTGAGTGCCCATGCATTTTGTTTCTTTTTTTAATATGGAAAATTCCAAGACTGCTGATAGGAGTTGGCAGTCTTTCTAGATGATTGTATCTTTTACAGTAATAGAGCCCATAGCAAACCTTTATGCTCTGCAAAGCTGGTTGATGAGGATAACCACAGGTTTTGCTTAATGTATAGGCCTTGTAATGGAGCTACTTGTCCCTTCAGCATAGTCATGTCTGTGAAATTTTATACCTCAAAGAAGATTATGATGAATGGTTTGATTGCCAAGGACATGTGATGGATGATGGTCTTACACAGTTTTCTCCTCCCAAACATCGTATGCCACTGTTTAGTGATACGTCTGTTCCAAGTAAGAGAATCCAAACACACAATACATCATTTTGAATTGCACTGTGAGAATGTATTTTCTGTGTTGGTTTTGCTAAACCACAAGGAACACCAACTTTTTATGTCAGTTCTCCAGATTTTTTTGTTTTGAAAGGACTCCACAGCTTGAGAACTCAAGAGTTAAGTTATTGAAAGAAAATGAGGCTCTTTGATAAAAAAAAATGGTACGTAAAACATATACTGAACTAAGAGATAGAATGAACCAAAACTGACACAAGGGTGGTAAAACTAGAAAAGTTGTAATCATATGTGGTTCATCGAACTTTACACAGAAGGTAGTTTTTAGTACTTAAAATTGAGGTATAGTAAAGTTTTTAATAAGAAAGTCAATATACAAAGGTACAAAAAAAAAAAATTATTACCATATTTCAAATAGTACAGTATATATCTAAAGTAGTTTTACAAGCAGAAATTTGGTATTAATTCTGTTAAGGAAAAATTAATTTTATCACGTTACTGTTACAGCACTTAAGAGTTATTTTTAATTCTAAGGAATATACTGTAGCAATAAAAAAATTATGTACTATTCCTGTGTAAAATTAAATTTTTAGTTTTTCTTGTGTTTCATTGATGCTGAGTATCAAGATCGGTCATTATTTTACAGCCTCCTAATATACTAACAAAAAATATTTTTTTCAGACCATAGTGGCATCTCTTGGATCTTTCATAGATTATTTGGTCAGTAATAGTCTTAGATGCCAGTGACCAGGGGACACTTGGAAGAGGAGCAGGGAAGGGATTTATCCTATTTTCTATCATTTGTTAACTCTTGCTTGAGTTCTACTCTTGATGGGGATGCCTTGATGCTGAAGGGCACTTGATCCACAGAATTATAGCTACTTTTACCCTTGAATCAAACCTGATTTCCTCCCCTAGGCACTGTATTACCTCTTATGATTTCATTCTTCCCATAAATATAACAGTTATCCTGAGTTGTAAGCAGCTACTGTAGCAGCTTGCTAAGAAACATAAGATGATAATATAGTAAATATTCACAGGTAAGACAGCAAAGTTATTATAGGTTTTTTATTAACACATTGGCTGATTCCCACCAAGGTAGGGTGGCCGAAAAAAAAACTTTCATCATCATTCACTCCATCACTGTCTTGCCAGAGGGTGCTTTACCTACAGTTATAAAACTGCAACATTAACACCCCTCCTTCAGAGTGCAGACACTGTACTTCCCATCTCCAGGACTCAAGTTCGGCCTGCCGGTTTCCTGAATCCCTTCATAAATGTTACTTTGCTCACACTTCAACAGCACGTCAAGTATTAAAACCATTTGTCTCCATTCCTCCTATCAAATAGCTCACCATGCTTGCTGAAATCAAGCCCTAGCACACACAACCTCTTTTACCCCCTCCCTCCAACCTTTAATGGCCGAGCCCTACCCGCCTTCCCTCCACTTCAGATTTATACACTCTCAAGTCATTCTGTTTCGTTCCATTCTCTCTACATGTCCGAACCACCTCAACAATCCCTTCTCAGCCCTCTGGATAATAGTTTTGGTAATCCCTCACCTCCTAATTTCCGAACTCCGAATTCTCTGCATTATATTCACACCACACATTGACCTCAGACATGACATCTCCACTGCCTCCAGCCTTCTCCTCGTTGCAACATTCATCACCCATGCTTCACACCCATATAAGAGTGGTGGTATAACTATACTCTCATACATTTCCCTCTTTATTAAAATTAAAATTAATTGTTCTTTACTTGCTAAGAAAAACTAAGATGATGAATTCTAGTACAGAAAATCTATGAGCTTCCAGGGTGTGACCCTTATATTTGGTGCTGTGTTTTGTATGTTTTTTTAATCTGAATTAATGAATTGTGTGTATCCTTCCAGAAAAAAACAAGAATAATTGTAAAAACCTGTTCATAAGTTTGGCAGTGAGAATTTGAAAAAATCATTTTGAGCTACAACTCCTGGGCCTTTTGAGGATGCTGAACTAAAACTACTGGATATCTCTAGTATGTTGAGCTGCAGTTCCTAGGTCACTTTAGAGTGTGCTATATTTGGATCTTTTTAAGTGACAGCTTCTTGGCCAATAGCACAATGAATGATATGAGGCTGGGGTTATCAGTGTCAAATCTTTGTGTGACTGACAGCATTATCACTTCCTCATGAATATATCAGTGGCAAGGGATACCTCTCATGGTCACAGTATGTTTGAACTACAGAAAGTATACCCTCATTACTCATAAGTATGTTCAACTGCTAGAGGAACCTAAGAATAATGCATATTATCAGTGTACATATATATACACAGTAGATGTCTAGCTGGCTCACTGAGAGTGACCTCTACATTGTATAAACACAGAAATCAAAGTGATTTCAAATTTAATAAAATTTTCTATTTTAGACCTTCAAACAACTTGATGTCAAGTACATCGTGTTTCCTCAAAGAAAAAAATATTTGCTCATGCGATGCATCATGGGAGACATAAGTCCAATATCACATCTGGCATCAAAGGAGAGAGAAAAATGCCCAGATAAACCATGTTATTTGTGCAGTCTTTCATTCAGAAAACCAAGACAACACAAAAACACACTTATGCTGTAACAATGCTGCAAGATGTAGGATGTTGCACTGTGTATTTGTTCACGCTTTGTGAACTACCACATACTGAATCATATCTTACAGTGGAACCCCGGATTTCGGCCGTAATCCGTTCCAGAAGGTTGGCCTAAATCCGAAAAGGCCGAAAACTGAAGTAATATTTCCCATAAGAATTAATGTAAATACAATTAATCCATTCCAGACACCCAAAAATATTAACAAAAAATACATTTTTTTAAAGATTAACTATAATTTTACATACACAAAACAATGAGAACTAAATAAAATGACTAATGAAATGGATAAATGAACATTTAACATCACATTTACCTTTATTGAAGACTTGTTGGCGTATGGAAGACAGGGAGGAGAGAGAGGGAGGACTGATTATTGTTTGTAAGGGGAATCCCCCTCCATAAGGACTTCAGGTATCAAGTCCCTATCTGGGGTTACTTCCCTTCTTTGTCTTTTACTGTCTTTTTACTGAAGTGGGACAAGGTTTTGTCACTGAACATGTTGTAGATATGGCTTGGTCAGGGTGATATTTCTCCACAAAACTTTGCACCTCCCTCCACTTTGCACAAATGTCCTCAATCGCTGAAGAAGGCATCTTCCCTCTCTCTCCCTCCTCCTCTAAACCAATTTCCTCAGCTGTGGTCTGTTGCTGTTGCAGATGAAGGTCTTGCAGCTCTTCAGTGGTTAGCTCTTCCCTGTGGTCCTCCACCAACTCTTCCACATCCTCGCCACTCACCTCCAACCCCATGGACTTCCCCAAAGACACAATAGATTCCACAACAGGCAGAGGGTCGACAGGGTCAGAGTCAGCCTTAAACCCTTCAAAATCCTCATCGAGGACACATTCTGGCTCACTCACCGAGAGAAACAGCCAGACTGACTCACGCACGCGGCTTCCTGGGTGGGCGGACACGTCCAGTACGACCGATTTCCGAGTTGCTGGCCGAAATCCAGGATAGAATTTTGGCCAAAAAAGCGGCCGAAATCCACACTGGCCAATATCCGCACCGGCCGATATCTGGGGGTCCACTGTATATGAAAATTATAAATAGTGCAAATTCACAGTGAAAACAAATTAAAAAAAAAATTGTTTTTGTCTTCCATCATGACCAGGCTTTAATATATCAAACTTCAACACACAAAAGTATACCTCTTGTAGTTAGATCATTTTCAGTGCTCAATAATCTCAAGTTTTTTTTTTAAATACCCACTGCAGACCTGTTGTGACTTCTATCCTTTTACAGTTTAAGAGTTAAATGTTGTGATTCAAATCGGCCTATTCTCACACTGCAAGTGATAGTCATACATATTTGAGTATGTTCTGTACATTTTTGGCCACTTCGTTGGCAAATGTATTAATTTTTTTTTTTAATTTGCTTATTGTTAGATACAGTGGACCCCCGGTTTTCGCCGAAAATTCGTTCCAGAATGCTGCTCAAGTGCCATTACCGAACGAATTTACTTCCTTAAGAAATAATGTCACGTAGGTTAGTCTATTTCAGACCCCCAAAAATACACTTGCAACAGCACTTACGAAAATGCACTTACATAAATGTTCGAGTTTGGAAATGCACGAAAACCGAGAGACCACTGTAGTCCTTTCAGACCCCCAGAAATACACTTACAAAAGCACTTACAAAATTACACTTACATAATTGTTCGAGTTGGGAGCAGTACGAAATCCGGGGGTCCACTGTATGTATATGCTTTTTATGTTTTTGTAACCTAAGCCAACCTAATTTGACTTAACCCTTTCAGGGTCCAAGGGGGGGTCTCCGAAACTCGTTCTCAGGGTCCAAGAATTTAAAAAAAAAAAAAAATTTATTTTTCTTATGAAATGATAGAGAATCTTTTTCCGATCATAACGCCACAAAAATTATGAAATTTGATCGAAAACTAACGGAATTATGCTTTCGCGAAGTTAGCGGCAGCCATGACACTTACGCATCGGCGATTTCGCCCACTTTGGGCCCTATTTTCGGCAAATTCCAATGTTTCAGGCAACTAAAATTATAGCTATTTCGCTAGAACTCCATTTCTTCTATCGATTGAGTACAAGAAACCGCCTATTTACCTATTACAACTACCCAAAATAGTGGTCAGAAAATGGCAATTTGGCCAATTTCACACAAATTTCAAACGATGCTAATTTCAAAATAGGGTCCAGAATAAACAAGGCAGACATTCCTGGCACTAAAATAACGTCTTCTCTGTTCATTAGTCACGTCTCCAGGCCCCTCTTACATTACTTTTGCTTTTGATTTTGAATTTTTATTCTCACAAAAAAATAGAAGATTTACTGTTATGTATACAACTGCATCATTGTATAAATGGTATAAATAATATTAGAGCACTTGTGCATGAATATTAGACTCACCAGTTGATGTGTATTGGATGCATGGTGTCATTTGTTTACTCTTGAACATCGTCAAAAATCGAACATTTTCGCTACTTTGAGCTCAATTTCAAGGTACTTGTCTTTGTCAAACCAATCAAAATCATCTCTATTTCTGTAATATATCTTCCAATCTATCAAATGAGACCAAGAAAACGAGAATACATCAATAAATACCATACGAAAATAGACTGCAAAGTCGCTGTTTTAAACCCATTCTATCACATCTAGGCCTAACAGCCTGTTTCTGCTTGATTTGAGGGCGCTAGAATTTAGGCGTACTAGTACGTCAATAACCCCAGGGCGTAAGCCGTACTAGTACGTCAATAACCCTGAAAAGGTTAACATATGTATCTAAGTTTACAGCAAGCATTAAAAACTGTTGTTGGGTCCATCATTGTAAGGAAACTAATATAGTAAAATGAGGATACGGTGCCCAAATCAACGTAAGAATCAAATCATTGATGACAAGGAAAACTTGAATTCTGTAATGCTGCATGGTATCCATTACAAAGTAATTTGCAACTCTGAGGCAATATTAGGAGAGGTTTTGTGTGCAAGGGGCTTGGACTTCCAGCAAGCATGCATGAGCGTGTTAGATAGGAGCGAATGGAGACAAATGGTTTTTAGGACTTGACGTGCTGTTGGAGTGTGAGCAAGGTAGCATTTATGAACGGATTCAGGGAAACCGGCAGGCCGGACTCGAGTCCTAGAGATGGAAAGTACAGTGCCTGCACTCTGAAGGAGGGCTGTTAATGTTACAGTTTTATAACTGTAGTGTAAACGTGCTTCTGGCAAGACAGTAGTGTGAATGATGAAAGTTTTTCTTTTTTTGGCCACCCTGCCTTGGTGGGAAATGGCCAATGTGTTAATAAAAAAAATAACTCATATCTGTTCATTTTCATTGATGAATCTTTTGATATGATTCCTCTTCAACATGAAGTGTAGCACTGCTTGCTTCAGTTACCAGATTGATTTGGTGGCTCATTGTGAGTGGCTTTATTCAAATAAATACAATTAGAATGCTTTCAAATTCGAGATACAGTGGACCCCCGAGTAACGAACACCCCGGAAATCGTACAATTATGTAAGTATAATATTGTAAGTGCTTGTGGAAGTGTATTTTTGGGGGTCTGAAATAGACTAACCTACGTGACATTATTCCTTAAGGGAGTAAATTCGTTCGGTAATGGCACTTGAGCAGGCTTCTGGAGTGAAGTTTTTATGTTACTCGGAGGTTCACTGTATACTTAAATTCATATAAAGCATTTCTCACAGAATTTAATTTCTCCAAAAATAGTTTACACCGTCCATCTGTGATGGTCATCAGCCACATCCTGCTCTACCTGCCAACTCCCTTGACACTCACTTTTTTAATGCCATTACTTCGTATTTAATTTAGGATACAAAGTGATTGTAATGAAATGTTACATATATCAGCTACATTTTTTTCAGAAGACTGTTTCTGCAAAGATAGATTTTCCATGAATCTCCTTCAACACTCCTCATTGCAGGTGCCTGATGCTAGTGAGGGATTTCTGATCCCAAAAAATTGGACCAATCTCTACCTTTCTTGGATCAAACTTAGATTGCCTCTCATTTTCCAGGGGTGATATTTGGGTTGTGTTCCGTGAATGATAAAAATAATGAATAATCTTCAAGGGGAGTCCTTTATGCTGCAAGGCTCTTCATATGCAGTGGGTCTGAGTGGTTTGGCAATACTGTAATGGTTTTTGTATTGGGTCTGTAATGGTCTGTAGTGGGTTTGTAATTGTTCTGTAGTGGATCTTCATTGGGTCTGTACTGGTTCCATGGATAGTCTGTAGTGAGTCAGCAGTGGTTCTGTAGTGATCTATAATGGGTTATAGATCCATTGTAGTGGTGGCTTTATGATGGGCCTGAGTGGTTCTGTTGTTTCTGTAGTGGTTTTCTAATGGGCCTGTAGTGGTTCTGAAGTGTCTAGTGGGTTTTCAGTAGTTCTGTGGTGGTTCTGTAGTGAGTCTTGTGGTTCTACAGTGAGTCTGTAGTGGGTCTGTAGTGATTTTGTAGTGGGTCTGAAGTGATTCTGTAGTGGGTCTGTAGTGATTTTGTAGGGGGTTTCAAGTGATTATGAAGTGGGTTTGTAGTGATTTTTATAATGGGCCTGTAGTGATTCTATAGTGGGTTTGTAGTGATTCTGTATCAAGTTTGTGGTGATTCTGTAGTGTGCTGACCAGACATGAGGGCCAGGTTGGTGCTGACCAGACATGAGGGCCAAGTTGGTGCTGACCAGACGTGAGGGCCAGGTTGGTGCTGACCAGACGTGAGGACCAGGTTGGTGCTGACCAGACGTGAGGGCCAGGTTGGCGATGACCAGACGTGAGGGCCAGGTTGGTGCTGACCAGACGTGAGGGCCAGGTTGGTGCTGACCAGACGTGAGGGCCAGGTTGGTGCTGACCAGACGTGAGGGCCAGGTTGGTGCTGACCAGACGTGAGGGCCAGGTTGGTGCTGACCAGACGTGAGGGCCAGGTTGGTGCTGACCAGACGTGAGGGCCAGGTTGGTGCTGACCACACGTGAGGGCCAGGTTGGTGCTGACCAGACGTGAGAGCCTGCTTGGTGCTGACCATACGTAAGGGCATAGTACTTGGTACTAACCAGACATAAGGGCCTACTTGGTGCTGACCATACACAAGGGCGTAGTATACTTGGTACTGACCAGACATAAGGGCCTACTTGGTGCTGACCACACGTAAGGGCCTACTTGGTGCTGACCACACATAAGGGCCTACTTGGTGCTGAACACACGTATGGGCCTACTTCATGCTGACCACACGTAAGGGCCTACTTGGTACTGACCACACGTAAGGGCCTACTTGGTGCTGACTATACGTAAGGGCCTACTTGGTGCTGACCACACGTAAGGGCCTACTTGGTGCTGACCACACGTAAGGGCCTACTTGGTGCTGACCACACGTAAGGGCCTACTTGGTGCTGACCACACGTAAGGGCCTACTTGGTGCTGACCACGCGTAAGGGCCTCCTTGGTGCTGACCACCCGTAAGGGCTTCTTGGAGCTGACCACACGTATGGGCCTACTTGGTGCTGACCACACGTAAGGGCCTACTTGGTGCTGACCACACGTAAGGGCCTACTTGGTGCTGACCACACGTAAGGGCCTACTTGGTGCTGAACACACGTAAGGGCCTACTTGGTGCTGACCACACGTAAGGGCCTACTTGGTGCTGACCACACGTAAGGGCCTACTTGGTGCTGACCACGCGTAAGGGCCTACTTGGTGCTGACCACACGTAAGGGCCTACTTGGTGCTGACCACACGTATGGGCCTACTTGGTGCTGACCACACGTAAGGGCCTACTTGGTGCTGACCACACGTAAGGGCCTACTTGGTGCTGACCACACGTAAGGGCCTACTTGGTGCTGACCACACGTAAAGGTGTACTTAGTGGTGACCACACGTATGGGCCTACTTGGTGCTGACCACACGTAAGGGCCTACTTGGTGCTGACCACACGTAAAGGTGTACTTAGTGGTGACCACACGTATGGGCCTACTTGGTGCTGGCCAGACATAAGGGCCTACTTGGTGCTGACCAGACGTGAAGGCCTACTTAGTGGTGACCAAACGTAAAGGCCTACTTGGTGCTGACCAGACGTAAGGGCCTACTTGGTGCTGACTAGATGTAAGGGCCTGCTTGGTACTAACCAGACGTGAGGGCCAGGTTGATAACTAGATGTGAGGGTTGCTTTGTGCTGGCCAGACGTGAGTTTCATCTTGGTGCTGACCAGACATCTACCTGGAGTCTACCTGGAGGGTATTCCAGGGATCAACGTCCCCGCAGGCCAGTCCATGACCAGGCCTGGTGGACCAGGGCCTGATCAACGAGGCTTTTACTGCTGGCCGCACATAGTCCAATGTACGAACCACAGCCCGGCTGATCCGGTACTGACTAGGTATCTGTCCAGCTCCCTCTTGAAGACAACCAAGGGTCTTTTGGTAATTCCCCTTATGGCTGGTGGGAAGCTGTTGAACAGTCTTGGGCCCTGGACACTTATGGTGTTTTCTCTTAGTGTACAAATAGCGCCCCTACTTTTCACTGGGGGTATGTTGCATCGCCTGCCCAGTGTTTTGCTTTTGTAGGGAGTGATTTTTGTGCAGATTAGGGACCAGTCCCTCCAGGATCTTCCAGGTGTAGATTATGATGTCTCTTGCCTGTGCTCCAGTAGTTAAGGTGTTTGATGGAACTTATATGTGCAGTAAAGGTTCTCTGTATATTCTCTAGATCTGCAATTTCACCTGCTTTGAATGGAGATGTTAATGTACAGCAGTATACCTGCCTAGAGAGAAAAAGTGATTTAAAAAGGATCATCACTGGCTTGCATTTCTTGTCTTGAATGTTATCATTATCCATCCTATCAGTTTCCTCGCAGATGTGATAGTGGCACTATTGTGATCCTTGAAGGTGAGATCCTCAAACATTACCACTCCCAGGTCCTTCACATTACTTTTCCGCTCTATTGTGATTAGAGTTTGTAGTATACTCAGTTTTAGCTATTATTTCCTCCAGTCTTCCATAACGGAGTTGTAGTTGGAATTTGTCTTCAATGAACATCATATTGTTCTCCAATGCCCATTGGAAAACTTGGTTTATATCTTCTTGGAGATTTGCCGTGTCCTCGATCGATGACACTCATGCAGATCCTACGTAGTATCGTTAGGAAAGGATGATACGGTGCTATGGTTTACATCTCTTTCTATATCTGATATGAGGATGAGGAACAGGATAGGGGTGAGTACTGTGCCTTGTGGAACAGAGCTCTTCACTATAGCAGCTTCCAATTTAACTCTGTTTACCACTACTCTCTGTGTTCGATTGGTTAGAAAGTTGATTATCCATCTGCCTACTTTGCCAGTTATCCCTTTAGCACGCATTTTGCTTGCTATTACACCATGATCGCAATTGTCAAAGGCTTTTGCAAAATCTGTGTATGCTACATCTGCATTCTGTTTGTTTTGTAGTGCATCCAAGACCATATCATAGTGGTTCAGTAGTTGCGAGAGGCAGGAGCGACCTGCTCTGAGCCCATGTTGCCCTGGATTGTGCAATTGTTGGGAGTCCAAGTGGTTTGCAATCCTGCTTCTTAGAACTCTTTCAAAGATTTTTATGATGTGGGATATTGCTTTGCTGCCACCTTTATGGAGTGGGGCTATATCTGTTGTTTTTAGTGACTGTGGAATCTTACCTATGTCTATGGTCGTTCTCCATAGCATACTTAGGGCCCGTGAGAGGGGTTTCTTGCAGTTATTAATGAACACAGAGTTCCACGAGTCTGGGCCTGGGGCTGAATGCATGGGCATGTTGTCAATGGCTTTCTCAAAGTCTAGTGGATTTAGGGTTATGTCATAAATTTGGCATACATTGACAGGGTTTTGAGGCTTATTCATGAAAAAAAATATTTGGATTGTCTATCTTTAGACTGATTAGGGGTTCGCTGAACACAGAGTCATATTGAGATTTCAGTATCTCACTCATTTTGTTGTCATCTGTGTAGGATCCGTCTTGTCTGAGCAGGGGCCCTATACTAGGGCATATGAAAACAAATATTTCGAATTTCTTTCAATTTCACTAATCGCTTTTAGCTCCTCTTGTCTCTCCTGGATCCGGTATGAGTCTTTTAACTTTCGCTCAATATTTTCCACTTCCCTGGTTAGTGCTTCCTTCCGTGTTTCAGATAACCTAGCATTCTTGAGGAGCTTAGTGATTCTTCGCCTTCTCCTGTAGAGGGAGCATTTCTCCCGTTCACTTATTCTCTTCTTTTTTTCTTAGGGGAACATGCCTTGAACATACTTCAGCTACCAGAAAGTTGATGTTTTCAAGGCACTGGTTAGGGTCCATGTAATTTAAGATATCTTCCCAACATGTTTCATTTAGGACATAGTTTACCTTGTCCCAGTTGATGTTCTTGTTGTTGATGTTGAATTTTGTAAAGGTTCCCTCATAGCTGTATGCATTTTGCTGATCAGAACCCCTGTGCATGCAAGTCTGGACTTCGATTAGATTGTGATCAGAATTAGTTGTTTTAGATATTGTTTCTTACCCGGTTCTCATTTGTGAAAATAAGGTCTAGTGTGTTCTCCAGTCTTGTTGGCTCCACTATATGCTGGCTTAGGGTGTGTTTATTGCAGAAATTCAGCAGTTCATGTGTGTGTGACTTTTCACCTGAGCTGCCTCCAGGGATTATTTCTGTTACATTATTTGCTACATTCTTCCATTTTGTATGTCTTAGATTGAAGTCACCAATCAGCAAGATGTTTGGGGATGGGGCTAGAAGGTTCCTTGAACTGTTGGGAAGTTGCATCTGGTGGCTTATATACAAGCACAATGACTAAGTTTTGGTTCTCGATTTTTATTGTTAGAACTTCAGCTACATCATTTGTGGTGTTCAGTATCTCCGTGAAAATGAGCGACTCTGACATACAGGCCAACCCCTTCTTGTTGCCTGTTCTTTTTGTTGCATCTGAAAAGGTTGTACCCAGGTATCCATATTTCATTGTCGAAGTAATATTTTGTGTGGGTCTCTGTGAAGGCTGCAAACATTGCATTTGACTTCCCTAGGAGTCCACTGATGAAAGGTATTTTGTTGTTGGTGGATGGCTTAAGGCCCTGTATATTATCAAATATAAATGAGGTCGTGTTGCATGTTTGTTGGGGGGATTTTGTTGTTGGCATCAGTAGTTGTGAGTCTGGAGGGGCCACTGGCTGTGCCTCCAGTCCAACAAGGTATCAAGGTGGTGAACTATTTTGGATATTTTTTTTCCATTTTCTTCGTTTCGTACCACTAAAAAATCACTTGATGGGGAGTTTTCGTAACTATTATAACTGCTATGATTTGTTTTACGGGGTGTGTACCTGATGATCCCTTTTAAGTGGTATGCGGTGCAGTTGGTTTTTGTAACATTGTTTTTTAAGGACTGAAGAGTGGCACATCTCAGGGTGGAAGAATTTGCAAGAGGTAGAACGACACTCCTTTAGATAGGAGGTCCCGGCATTTTTTGGGATGTCAAAGCTGCATGTCCTATTTATTTTCCCCGATATTCCATGTTTACATATGCCCCAAGCATAGAATATGCACCGTTTTGCTTTTAGTTGGATACAGTTCGTACTGGATGTATTCCCAATTTGTGCAGATCCTAGAACTGCACTAGTCTTCGATAGCCAAGCCAGGGACGACACCATCTGTTTTCAGGAGGCCAACATTTTCCCCGGAAGAGGACTCCTCTACTACATCTGTAATAGGGGCTATGGTTGTGGAAGAGTCTTTAGCCGAATCCGGATTTGCACTGTGGTTGGGGGATGAGTCTGGGTCAGCCCTAGGGCTGGGGGCTGAGCTAGCTGATTTTTTTGTTTCCTGTGTTTTTTCCATGGGTGTCTATTTTTGGGTCAACTGTTGTAGACTGGGCATTCTGAATGTTAAATTTTACTCCTCTTCCATCCTCCCATGCTCTATATATTCTGTGAGTTTCATCTTGATGCTGACCAGACGTGAATTTCATTTTGGTTTTGACCAGACGTGAGTTTCATTTTGGTGTTGACCAGACGTGAGTTTCATTTTGGTGTTGACCAGACGTGAGTTTCATTTTGGTGTTGACAAGACGTGAGTTTCATTTTGGTGTTGACCAGACGTGAGTTTCATTTTGGTGTTGACCAGACGTGAGTTTCATTTTGGTGTTGACCAGACGTGAGTTTCATTTTGGTGTTGACCAGACGTGAGTTTCATTTTGGTGTTGACCAGACGTGAGTTTCATTTTGGTGTTGACCAGACGTGAGTTTCATTTTGGTGTTGACCAGACGTGAGTTTCATTTTGGTGTTGACCAGACGTGAGTTTCATTTTGGTGTTGACCAGACGTGAGTTTCATTTTGGTGTTGACCAGACGTGAGTTTCATTTTGGTGTTGACCAGACGTGAGTTTCATTTTGGTGTTGACCAGACGTGAGTTTCATTTTGGTGTTGACCAGACGTGAGTTTCATTTTGGTGTTGACCAGACGTGAGTTTCATTTTGGTGTTGACCAGACGTGTGGACCAGCTTGGCACTGACCAGGCGTGTGGACCAGCTTGGTACTGACCAGGCGTGTGGACCAGCTTTTCATTAACCCCGTAATGGCCAGCCATGATCTCTCACTATAGACTCTGGGTTAACTGGCTCAGCATGCTTCTGTCCCCTTGTCCACCTGTGTGGCCCCCTACTGACCACAGTCCATACTACTAGGCTGCCCATCATTAAGGTTCATTTCACTCCCTCAATTTGTTTAATCAAGTATAACAGGCAGGAGACATGGAAACCAGTAATGATGTAGAAATTTAATAAAAAAAATATAGTATGATCCACAAAATAGCTTGGCAGTCTTATTTTTTTTCGTGTCTTATTAAAGGTATCCCCGAATGGGTATCTTTTAAAGGTTGCCTGAGTTTTTATTTTCTTCAACTTACCGATTTTATTTTGCTCGTAACTAGAGAATGTCTCATCCAATCGGCTTCAAATTTTTAATACTTGTGTACAGTAACGAGTACCAAATTCTTCGAATAATTGGCATGTTCACGTGTCCTATAACAGAAGTTGAACCCTTCCCATCCTCCTGGTATAGCTTGGATAACAGAGATCCTGTCTTCGAAAGATCAAAAGAAGTGCCAAAAAATTCTACGACGGGGGAGAGTGAAACTGAAATGTATAGGTATATATTTGATAAAAAAAATGTGTGAAATAGTGTTAAATTTGTATTCCCAACGCTTGTGTAATGTAATTTAGGCCATATTCATGGGACTATTTTCATGGGTGCGTGCTCTATGCGCAATGCTACATAGGCCATTCTCAAATTTGGCTTCCGTGTGATAGGTGGAGATAGGCTCCTCCTTTAGCAACTTCAAAATTTCAACATTGGTGTATCCTTTTTAAAAGAAGATTGGTATAATTAATGCGCATTTTGCCATTTTTAATCTTCAGTGCTAATATTTAACTGCATATGGTATTATTGTACATTAATGTATTATTTTGCCTTGTTGGTGAGGGGCTCTTGATCCAAAGAACTGGCCTTATCTCACCCTTGCTTAGATGGAGTGTAACGGTTTTTTTTATTAAAATATACTAGTTGTAAAGCGTATCAAATTTCCATGGATGATGGATAGTATGAAATGGATGGAAAGTTTCATGAGTGTGTGTGTTGACACAAATTTTGTTGGATTCTGCACAATAACTGGAAAATGCAACTTGTGGTCAGCAATAAACTTTTATGCTGATTTGTAATGTGCCAATTTTATTATTCAAATTGGGTTCTGTTAAATAATTGGAGAATAAATCTTCTTATTAGAAATAAGTTATTGCTTGCCTTTATTAGGTTATCCTAGGTTAAATCAGCTTTAATGTTTTTTTTTTTGTGCCAATAACATCTGTATCCCCTGAAGACCATTGTTAAAAATTTGTACGTTATGTACATTAGGCTCACAGAAAACCTATTTACTGTACTTAACTGTGTTTTTCCTTAGAGAAAAGTTTGGATTGATTTTTAGCCTGTGTAGGTCCCACTTTGTTTATGGAAGAAATTTGAAAAATAATGCTTTTCATGAGATAATTTCTGAGTGTCGCATCTGATTGGCTTCAACCTCCATCCTGATAACTTGATAATGCATGTGGAAATTATTTTGGTTCAAAATATTCCACGAAACGTTTTATAGCACATAAGCTTTAAGAGCCCTTAATATTATCTCTTAGGAAGATTTATGTAGTTACACAAAGTAGTTAATAACCGTAGGAATTATAATATAGTTTTAGGACCTAAAATTGGTAGGATTTGGTTTAATGTAGAATATCAGTTAGAGAACTGGTGATTCAAATTTGAAACGGAGAGAGAGGCTAGCAATCAGTTACATACCAGAAGCCATAAAGACAATACGTATCACACGAGTTTAGCAGAACACCGGCATAAAACTTGCTTGGATTGGGGAAACAAGACAAACGGAGCTTCCCCTAGTACTGAGGAGTACTTCTAGTATTCTGACAAGCCCCAGCGAACTGGATTCACGTTTCTGTCAGCATCATTGGTCATTCTGCTGAAACGTGGGTTGAGAACATTTGCTGGGAGATTTTGGCGGATGTACAAGACCGAAGTCCGTCATCACTGAGGTACTGAGCATACAGGACGCGTATTCCTTCGTCATTTTCAAGTGAGTTGACTTTGCCTTTTCACAATTAGTAGTTACACATAACTTTAGTTATATGGGATATTTTGCATGAGCCATTAGTGTGCCCGTGGGAAAACCTGGGGCGTCTGCGTCAGCAGCACTGGCTAAATTTGCCGCGCATTAGAAGGCAGTTCGCAAAAAAAAAACAATGCAACTTCTGAGCGGCTTCATGCTTAATGTGCGTGTGTATTTTAGAATATTGGTCTCTGTGAAACGTTTGGATTAGATTTTGGCTATTTATATCCTCACTTGCTATTTTTTATTGAAGAAATTTGAATAATAGTTTCCGTAATATATCAAGTTTCTTAGCTTTGCGTTCAATCCACTGCACTTTTTAGTAAAAAAAAGGGGGGGGGGGAGCGCCTTGATGCTGAAAAGCTCTTGGTCTAGTTACCCTCCCGTTCCCTCGATGAAACATTATTACCTCTTCTCTTTGTCCTCTTCAATCTCTACGGGTTTAGCGCTTTCCTATGCATATGTTCTGTAATGAATCTTAGTACTATACATGGACTTGTGAATACTGATTTTGCACGAAATGTTGCACTGAAAACTAACAAAACATCAGGTTTAACGGCACTTCAGAAAATACCTGAAATAAAGGCTGGAATAATTAATATATGCTACAATGCCCAGCTGCACGCTAGCACATCTAGGGAGGCTCAGTTGTGAAGGAGGAAAAGGGAAGTGGTAAAGATGTCTTAAGTTTTCTTAATTAACATCAATAGGTACTCTTGTATTTTACCCAATAATACTTTAATACTTCAGCAGTTATTGGAGATTGCTTACTCTGGATTCGAGTGTTTTTCTACAAAATATGACATTCCAAAAGGACTAAGAGTTATCGATTCACAGTATCGGCTTTCTAATATGTACCCATTTTCACTGCTAGGTGGCACGGAGTGTAAGGAAACTAGTCCATATATTTCTCCATGCCAAGGAATCTAACCCGGGCCTTCCTACGTGGCACCCCTATGCAAAGTCGTCCTCTCAAGGAAGGTTCCTTATCGCTGATGAGGGGCTGTTAATTAATCTGACTGGACCTGATGTTTTGTTTAATTCATGCTGAGCGCTAAACCCATATGGGTCACTCAGCGCCAGACGTGGTGGAGGCTTGATCCTCCGTCTGCTGAGCGCGAGACAGATGCGCTTTCTATATGTACTCCCTTCAGTGAATCGAACCAGATCGCTTCCCATTGCCCTCAGGCACTATGACCCCAACGGGTTTAGCGCTTCAAAGGTATGTAATAATATGCAAAATGGTGAGGGAGGAAAGGGATGCAAGATAGTGAAGAAGGGAGAAATGGGAAAGGGGGGGGGACTACATTAACGCCCAGCTGTAAAGTTAAAAGATAATGTGAAATGCATGGGTGTGTCATGGGTGAGGTACTTGCCTCTATATAACACCACTGAGAAACATCACGCTCTTAATGCTTATCCTTTTCTCTCCCTTCAAGCCTTGATGTTAGGGCAGATGCAACCCATTGGGCGAAGGACACCAACATTAGGGAAAAGGGAGGCGGTGGAAAAGTATTTTTTTTTTAATTGGCACCAATTTTATTGCTCCTCTTTGAGATACACTTCACGACATTGGATCACAACTCACTGGGTCGAGTGAAGGGCTTAGCAGGGTTTCGCAAACCTTAAGTTAGGAAAAGTCCAGAGATGAAAGAGGGAAAAGTGCACACTTGTGATAGTTGTCTTAATGAGGAATATAGCGGAATCACTCGTTTGAGGTGGAATCCACTGCCGATCTTTAGATCAAAGGTATATTTTGCTGACAGATTTAGCGCTTTCTTTGATTATAATAATAATTTTACTGAAAAGTTGACGAATAAGGCACATGTGTAGCACCTGGGTATCTTCATTGAGAGACCTTCGACCACTAGGGTGCTTTATCAATCTGATAGATACAAGAGAATAGAGCCTTTTACTGTGGAGCCAGTGGAAGGAATATAATAATGCAGCAGTTGTGGATGTGGTCACAAGTGATGTTCCACTAGTGGAAGTAGGTCAGGCCTACGCAAGAGATAAAGCAATTGAATTGCAGACATTCTCTAGTTTCCTACATGGAAGCTAGTAGTGGACCCAGGGAAGAATTAGTACGATGAAGCAGTGACAGACGTAGTTACAAGAGGAGCCGGGCTAGCATTAGTACACGTAGGCCATGCCCATAAGTTTTATTAACTTATATTCTCTACCACAGTTCCATAATGTTACTAAGATTCCTTATTTCTGGCCCACTTTACGGACCTGATATACCTCCACTAGTGGTTCTCCACCCACATGTGGCCACGTCTACAACTGCTGCATCATTCCACTCCTACTGGGTTCCATTATAAACGACTCCTTTCTCATTTCTGTATTATAATGATAAAGCTCTTGGTGGGCGAAACGTTTCTTAGTAAAGATATCCACGTGTTGCATACGTTTCTCTCTCTCTCTCTCTCTCTCTCTCTCTCTCTCTCTCTCTCTCTCTCTCTCTCTCTCTCTCTCTCTCTCTCTCTCTCTCTCTCTCTCTCTCTCTCTCTCCGTGAATAATAGTTTACAGGTATGTAAGGAGTAAAACCCATCTTGTACATTTCCGTATGTAATTATTTATACTGTTTATCCATTTAATTTTCATGCGTTGTATGAACCCTTTGGATTTAGCGCTTCTCGTAAATAAAGTAATAACAATAATCATAATAAAAAATAATATTTATTTTGCTAGCAATGCTCACGCCATCAGTTTTGTGATACTAAGTGCGATGTTTGAACCTTAAAGAGAAATGTTAATGTATTCAAACACTTCAGAATAATTGCGCGATTCACTTGTATTCTGTAATGCTAATGATGAATCTGAAAGAGTAGGCTTTAAGTGCGTCCACTTCATCATTAATACACTTGACTGAGCTGGTAGTAATCATAAGCCGTCAAATGAAATATTTTCAAACTTAATTTATGTACCTGTCAATAATATATAATACATCGTTTATTTTTTTAAATCTCTTCGAAACTATGTTTAGTTAAAGCATCCACTGATTGAGTTGCCACATTCACAGCAATTTTTAAATGAATATTATCATTAATTCTAGGAGTACTATAACACACACACACACACACACACACAGCCTCACTTCACACGGAGGCCGGTTCAATTCCGTGGCAGAAACATTCAAGTGTCTACACACACACACACACTTACAACAACAGGCCAGTGTCTAATGACATGCCTAGGACAAATGTAACTAACACACACACACACACACACATATATATATTATATATATATATATATATATATATATATATATATATATATATATATATATCATACAAAGCCCGCACATAGGAATGAGAAAAGCTTACGACGACGTTTCGGTCCAACTTGGACCATTTACAATCACACAAAGAGGGAGCCAGTGTGTGTGTATATATATATATATATATATATATATATATATATATATATATATATATATATATATATATATATATATATATATATATAAAAGAGTAGCAATAAATGTTGAAGGATAAGTTATGGCAGGAAAAGAAGGAATATAAATGTATCAATTCAATGATTATGTGGTGTAAAATAAGGGATGGATGTGAAAAGTTGGTTATAGTAAGTGTTTATGCACCTGGAGAAGAGAAATTTAGAGAGAGAGATGAAAGTAAGTGTGGTTGACGGATCTCAATGCTAAAGTGGGTAAAAATGTGGAGGGAGTAGTAAAATTTGGGGTGCCAGGGGTAAATGAAAATGGAGCCTTTAATTGAGCTATGTGTAGAAAGGTTTGGTAATAAGTAATACATATTTTATGAAAAAGAGGATAAATAAATATACAAGGTATAATATAGCATGTAATGAATGTAGTTTGTTAGATTATGTATTGGTGGATAAAAGGTTGATGGTAGGCTTCAGGATGTACATGTTTATAGAGGGGCAACGGATATATCAGATCATTATTTAGTTGTAGCTACAGTTAGAGTAAGAGGTAGATGGGACATAAGGAAAATGACAAAATCAAGTAAAAAGAGAGGTGAAAGTGTATAAACTAAGAGAGGAGGAAGTTAGGGTGAGATATAAGCAACTATTGGTAGAAAAGTGGGTTGAAGAGGGTTGGGATTGTTTTAAAAATGTAGTACTATTAGAATGTGGGGTAGAAGTTTGTGGCTATAGGAGGGTGGGTGCAGGAGAAAAGAGGAGTGATTGGTGGAATGATGGAGTAAAGGGTGTGATAAAAGAAAAAGGTAGCTTATGAAAGTTTTTACAAAACAGAAGTGTTGTAAGAAGAGCAGAGTATATGGAGAGTAAAAGAAAGGTGAAGAGAGTGGTGAGAGAGTGCAAAAGGAGATTAGATGAAAGAGTGGGAGAGGCACTGTCAAGAAATTTACCTGAAAATAAGAAAAAGTTTTGGAGTGAGATGAACAAGTTAAGAAAGCCTAGGGAACGAATGGATTTGTCAGTTAAAAACATAATAGGTGAGTTAGTAGATGGGGAGCTGGAGGTAATGGGTAGATGGCGGGAATATTTTGAGGAACTTTTAACTGTCGATGAAGAAAGGGAGGCGGTAATTTCATGCACTGGTCAGGGAGGTACAACATCTTTTAGGAGTGAGGAAGAGCAGGATGTGAGTGTGGGAGGTGCGTGAGGCATTACGTAGAATGAAAGGAGGTAAAGCAGCAGAAACTGATGGGATCATGACAGAAATGTTAAAAGCAGGGGGATATATTGTGTTGGAGTGGTTGGTATTTTTGTTTAATAAATGTATGAAAGAGGGGAAGGTACCTAAGGATTGGCAGAGAGCGTGTATAGTTCCTTTATATAAAGGGAAGGGTGACAAAAGAGATTGTAAAAATTATAGGGGAACAAGTTTACTGAGTATACCAGGTAAAGTGTACGGTAGGGTTATTATTGAAAGAATTAGAGGTAAGACAGAGAGTAGGATCGCAGATGAGCAAGGAGGTTTTAGAGTGGGTAGGGAATGTGTAGATGAAGTGTTTACATTGAAGCATATATGTGAACAGTATTTAGATAAAGGTAGGGAAGTTTTCATTGCATTTATGTATTTAGAAAAAGCATATGATAAGAGTGGATAGGGGAGCAATGTGGTAGATGTTGCAAGTGTATGGAATAGGTAGTAAGTTACTGAATGCTGTAAAGAGTTTTTATGAGGATAGTGAGGCTCAGGTTAGGGTGTGTAGGAGAGAGGGAGATTACTTCCCGGTAAAAGTAGGTCTTAGACAGGGATGTGTGATGTCACCACGGTTGTTTAATATATTTATAGATGGGGTTGTAAAAGAAGTAAATGCTAGGGTGTTGGGGAGAGGAGTGGGATTAAATTATGTGGAATAAAATACAAAATGGGAGTTGACACAGTTACTTTTTGCTGATGATACTATGCTTATGGGAGATTCTAAAGAAAAGTTGCAAAGGTTAGTGGACGAGTTTGGGAGGGTGTGTAAAGGTAGAAAGTTGAAAGTGAACAAAGATAAGAGTAAGGTGATGAGGGTATCAAACGATTTAGATAAAGAAAAATTGGATATCACATTGGAGAGAGGGATTATGGAAGAAGTAAATGTTTTCAGATATTTGGGAGTTGACTTGCCAGCGGATGGGTTTATGAAGGATGAGGTTAACCATAGAATTGATGAAGGAAAAAAGGTGAGTGGTGCGTTGAGGTATCTGTGGAGACAAAAAACGTTATCTATGGGCAAAGAAGGGAATGTATGAAAGTATAGTGGTACCAACACTCTTATATGGGAGGTGGCTGGAGGCAGTGGAGATGTCCTGTCTAAGGGCAATGTGTGGTGTAAATATTATGCAGAGAATTCGGAGTGTGGAAATTAGGAGGTGTGGAGTTAGTAAAAGTATTAGTCAGAGGGCTGAAGAGGGGTTGTTGAGGTGGTTTGGTCATTTAGAGAGAATGGATTAAAGTAGAATGACTTGGAGAGCATATAAATCTGTAGGGGAAGGAAGGAGGGGTAGGGGTCGTCCTCGTAAAGGTTGGATGGAGGGAGTAAAGGAGGTTTTGTGGGCGAGGGGCTTGGACTTCCAGCAAGCGTGTGTGAGCGTGTTATATAGGAGTGAATGGAGACGAATGGTTTTTGGACCTGACGAGCTGTTGGAGTGTAGTAGGGTAATATTTAGTGAAGGGATTCAGGGAAACCAGTTATTATAGATTTAGCCGGACTCGAGTCGTGGAAATGGGAAGTACAATGCTTGCACTTTAAAAGAGGGGTATGAGATAGTGACAGTTTGGAGGGACTATTCTAAGCTGTCGTATCTGAGCACCTCTGCAAAGACAGTGATTATGTATGAGTGAGATGAAAGGCGGGGTAAAACAACACGGGTTCGATCCCCCGGCTAGTCGCAGTGTTGTTATTGATTACCACTCGTTCGTAGTTACAATACTGTATATACTGCTTGTGGAGGCTAGTACACCAAACGGGGAGTAGAATAAATTAGCTCTGAGGCACCCACATCATCGTATGTTCTCGGATCACGGTACAACACCTAGCTCTGCTGGGTGCGTGATCTTTGTAGGATTGTATAGTCCAGTGGGTTAGAGCGTCGTGAATTTTCGCTCACCATCAGGCGGGGTAAAACAACACGGGTTCGATCCCCCGGCTAGTCGCAGTGTTGTTATATATATTATGTATATTTATATGTATTTATTATATATTGTGTGTGTGTAAACTTCAAAATATAAAACAAGTTTTTATTATCAGAATTTGATACATGAGATTAATGGTTGTTCAGGGGAGGTTCCTTGGTGCTGGTGAGGGGCTCTTGATCTAAGGAATTAGACCTGTTCTTCCCTTCCACGTATTAAACTTGATTGCCTTCCATTCCCCAGGCACTGGATGACCCCTATAGGTTTAACATTTCCCCTAAATATAATAGACTGATAAGTGTATCAAGAAAACCTAGCTCTTGTAAAATGTCACATAGGTCAGGGTAGCAGTGTGAGGCATTAAATGTTATTTAAAAAATATCAGAGGTGTGTACAGGGTATAAAATCCTAAAGTGGTGGTGTCTATGGTATGGGTGGGTGACGTCACGGAGGGAGGGCGGGTTGGGCAGGCCACCGCCAGATGGCACAGTAATAGCCAGCGTAACCAGGGCGGGAACAAAGCACAGTCTTTTGATAGACGTGACGGAGTGCGTTAGTGAGAGCTCCCTGTTTTAGTGTGAAAATGTGGAAGCTTTTTGTATTCTCGACTGTTCTCCTGATAGGTGAGTGCTGCTTGCTTATATTCCTCTTCGGCGTGAGTGTTTTAAAGCGCTGCCAAGTGTAAATAAAGCCAGAAATTATTAGAACATGCAGCATGAAAACTTGTGCGAGCGAGTTATCTCAGCTGGTGCCGGGATCT
>WNWK01000421.1:345000-445000 GCA_009830355.1 Cherax destructor | reverse complement strand
AAGGTAAAGTAATGTCTGTGTTAATCTTGGTCATTGTGCCATTAGCCTAGTTGGTCGAGCGAGTAAGGCGGTAATGTAACGAGATATTGGACTGTTATTAAAGCCTATTGTATTCCACTCCGCCTTGGTATTGATCCTACTCTCCTCCCTCCTTAACTCCCATGAACATCCGTTTACCTGTCCAGATTTCATGACTGGTGTTTCTATTTAATCCAAATATGTGCCACACTGTCCCGGCCGCCGGATATGGAAGTATTGAAGGTAGAGGATGCAGGAAGGTGTGGGTGAGCTGTTAGGCATCGGCCCGCTTCATCACATCAACTTAACAATGTAGCCGCCATACCCGAACGTAAGGAGCCCAATTTCTTCGTGATTTAGCATCGACTTACCTTGTTTACCAATTTTCGGTGTCGTTAATAAGGCTGCAGGCCAAAATAATGAGACTACTTGAGTATCTCGAGGCGATTACGCTCTGTCTATATTGATCTACTTAATGGGAGGCCCATTTTTTCCACGTGCAGTTTTTGGGGGCTTAAACATTTTCATTCGAGTTCCTTGAGTTATTGTTTAATTTAATCATGGAGTGACCATTATACCAGTTTATTTCTCGCTTGTAATAATGTTTAATAACACTTGTTCTCCATACCAGCATTAAGAGAAAGATAAGCATGTTCTCTTTACATAAATGTTAGCGACAAAGTAACATCAATGTTAAGCGTCTAATAGGATGTGCTCTTGGTCAGTCTTGGTTCGCTGGCACCCCCTCCAGCAGGAGAGGCCATCTTGAGGTAAGTGTCCTACTCTAGATTTTCGCTATTGAGCACATTCGCTCTATCAGCGCTATAGTGTGTGCCGCCCTACTGCTTATTGCTGTGGTCCTGACCTCCCCCCAACGCAACACCACCGAGTCCAGCATCGGTAAGCCAACGGGTGTTGCTACCATTTCCCCTTTTTAACATTTAACAAATGTCCCTTGACATCACCGTTTTGTCGTGCCCAAACTTTGTGTCAGCACCACTGAATGGGTCAGCTATCGACAGACGTTGCCATATAGTTTTTCTTAGAACAACGTCACCTTACTCGATGCCCGCCAGTAGTCATCGCGTCCCTCCCTCACTCCTTAGCACGAATTCAAAAGCACGAAGTGATTCAAGTGCCATGGTTTACATTTATTAAAAAAAATTCAACCCACATTTAACAGTTAAATGGCTTTTGTCTTTTATTGTGATTTGTAATTTTATTTAATGAAAAACGTGATTTAATGAACACGCAAGATTGTGATTTTTTTCGTTTAGCCATGCTGGCGTGTTTTAATTGTTTACACCAACTTTTTATAACTTGCACTGCAGCACAGCGAGAAAATCCCGAAATTAAAAAATACAATTCAATGAAAAAAGTGAGTAGATTCTGTGATCAAATTGAGCGTTGCCAATTTGCTGAAATTTGATATTGTTGCTGGCGCGCTTTTACCGCACGACGTAAAAATAATGCTAAAAGAAGATAAAACTCAAGTATTCATTTACAAATTATTTTATATTCTTATGAGATCAGTATTTTATATTCATTTTGTCAACACTTTTTTTTTTAAATAGTGAAAACGAATGCAAGAAGTTAACTACAGTGCTTTCTCTCTCTTTAAATATTATAGTTTGGGATTTTTTTCTTCCCCGTGATCGAATGGGGGTGGAACAGTGTGTGGGTGGAGTGGCAGGGAGGATGGTGAAGCGTTTGGAGTTTGACTTTACGATTTCTGAATGAAATCGTTACCCCAATTAACTAAGCTCATATTAAAAATACATTTTGACATCTCTGCATTCTTAACATCCATCTATCCTACTTTATCTTCCCCCAGTCTCACTTTGCTTGTCTCCTATCGAGTCCTCCGAACATCTTTTACGTTGTAATCATATCTTATTCTTTTCTCAATGGTGATTTGGGTTTAGCGTTTTCCATGAATATAATTAATCTTCCGGTATTTAGTTCCTTTAGTCTTTCTTCATGTGTCATTTTTCTTGGCTCCTGGACTAGTTTTCTAGTGACTAGGCTTTCTCTAGTTTCTGGACTTCAATACTGACATTGCGTATTCGGATAGATCTAACAGGCTGTATATAGGGTATTGAAGGACTTTGCTGCGGCACCTGAATGTCATTCTTAAGCTTGCCAAACATAAATGTTCCTTCGCAATTATTCAGCATTTATACGCCTCTTGTAATATGCTTACTTATAGGTCTATTTTCTTCGCTGAGGTTTGTAGCTACTCTTTTCCCGTCTGTATTGCTTTTCTGATCTTTTCTTCCCCCATTTTAATGACCCTTTGTGAGGGGTCATGTTGCATGTGGGGTGTATGTGGATGATTGCAAATGTGTACCAATTTGAGTGTATGAACGAGCGTAATCTTTTGAAATGCTTGCATAAATGAGTGTAGTACTACTCAAATTAAGTGTGTATGAATATTAAAAAAAAAACTGCAAAAATGAGTATATATATTTGAGCTTAGTATTGGCAAGGCCATGAAGCCTGGATAGTTTCTGTATGGGTGGAAATAATTTTGGTTATGTATGCGTGATCATAATATGTGTACGTTTTTTTTTCGTACCATATACCATATCAGTCAATTGGAAAGAAAAATTCATTAGTGTGTATCTAGTTAGTGTGCGTTGAAAATAATGTAAACGAATCATTATCCAGTCTCGAAGTACCGATTTTTTTTTAAATATATAATTATTTAATAATTAGACCAGAGATTGCCTTAATTAAATTTAATTATTACATTAAGTTGCGCCCAAAACCAGAAATACTCGGTTCAAAGTTTTTTTTCATATGGTACTTGTCAATATACTGTATATATATATATTAATGGTACCAAAATAATTTCTAGTTTGCTGCAGTAATCCAGTGTTGTAATTATAATTAAATTTAATATAAGGAAACCAAACCTTTTTCCAGTTTACATAAGAAGCCTTTGTTTAAAATATAATTGTTTTGTTAATGGCACTTTCAGCAAAGAGGTTTCTTTGCGGAATTTTTTTTTACAGCTATCAGCCCGTAGCTATTGGTTGCGTAATTGTTGCATTCTCTCCAATTCAGTTTGCATCAGTCACTAAAACAAATACATAGATAGGTAAGCTATTCAGATTTTCGAAGGACCAGTCATCCGAAGGTTAAATATACTGTATTACGAAGAAAAAAGACATGTTGCAAAATAAGTTTTTATTGGGACATAATTTAGCTGTGCGTAGAGCTTTATCAAATCATGACTTAATAAAGCTCAACACAAAGCGAAACATTGTCCCAAGTAAGCTTATTTTGGAACGTGTCTTACTGTCACTGTTGTTGCCAGTATGCCATTTGGATCCAACATGAAGTGGTTCTATTCATGTTTGACTACAGGCAAATTAATACATGAAATGTAAAGAATACTGTACACATTGGAAGTATCTCTAGAATCGAAGTTCATATATACTCCAGTTTAAACATTAGACCTGTATATATTTTATTAAATAATGTTTATCTTGCAATCATGAAATATAATTGTAATTTTACAATCACTGAGGAGCTGAAGTGACATCGAACTGGCTTGATTAAATTCTGCTAGTTCATATAAGCAGGTATATTTCATCTGGGCCTTTAAGCTAGTCATTTATCAGTATATATCTTATAAATGCCGATGGGAATATATGAAAAATCGCGAAATACTCAATTGAGAGAAGGATCATGAAATTTAGAACTGTAAAGTTCTTAAAGCATGTCTCTTCAGTGGGGGAAGCGGGGATCTCTTTGATGTTGGCGAGGGGCTTTTTATTTAAGGAAATGGGATTATCCTTCCCTTGAATCAAATCTGATTGCCTCATATAGATACTGTAAGGCTAAGTACTTAGCGAGGAATATAGTTATAATAAGACACAGGTTGCAAGTAGGATTGAGTGGGTACGTTTAGGACAAAGTCTTGCAAGGTCCTAAAGGTTTTTGGCTATCCAAAGGGATGACTTTATAATATCTTAGGTTCACATCACTTCTTCCCAACGAAGATGACTTATATTAGTATGTCTTCCAGTGCAAAATGAAAAAAATATGACCTAACAAGGGCCAAAATCGATTAGATTACTTGGTTTGTGCAGCCTCGGCAGAAGTAGAGAAATTTGAAGCGAAAAGCGAAAAATACAAATTCAACCTTAGCAAATGTAGGTTTGACAGGAAAAGATTTTTAACTAGGAATTTGGAAATTATAAGTAGTAAATTTAAGAAATTTTTTTAAATGGTTTTGGAACAATTGTGTAGTTGGTGAAACATGAATGCTATGAGAGTTTAGACCAAGAATATTTGTCTTTTGTTCAGTAGAATCGGGCATGGCCTCAGCCCCCAACGATAGCCAAGCTCTAAAATTTAAAATTAGAACTGATGCAGTGGTGCATTCCCAAGAGGTTTGGCCTCATTTTAATTAAAACGATTAAAAATAATTGTTAGTAAAGCTACATTGTTGTGTATTTGTGATAACGAAAAATAATTGTTAAAGATGCATTGTTGTGCATTTGTGATTGTTAAAAGTGCATTGGGGTGTATTTTTTAGTTGTGGTTGTTTGAAGTGATGTGCATTGTGTCGTGGTTGTTAAAACTGCAGTGTTGTGACTTGTGTAGATATAATCGTTAAAGTTGTATGTTTTGTGTATTTGAGGTCGTTAAAATTGCGTTGTGGTCTATTGTGTAGTTGTCATTAAAGTTGTAATATGCTTTGCATAGTTGCCGTCATTAACTGTGGTGTAATGTACCGTGTAGTTGTCGTGGTCGTTAAAGCTGCAGTGTATTATGTAGTCGTGGTCATTAAAGCTGCAATGTGATGTAGTTGTCGTGGTCGTTAAAGTTGTAGTGTTGTGTGAAGTAGTCGTGGTGCTGATAGGAAATCTAAGGAAACATTCATATGGCATCTTGCAGATAAGATAATGTTCGTAATTTTTACTACTAGTTATTCACCTGGGAGATAAGATAATGTTCGTATTTTTCACTAATTGTTTCTGCCGTACGTTAACTAAATATCACTTGAGCACTTTTTAAAACTGTCTAACAAAAAAGTATTAGACAGCGTTGACATTAGTAGCATATTTTCCTGTATTATGTAATTTATGAGGTTTATATATATATATATATATATTGGATTTCTGTTGATTAATTTGTGAACATATGTATAATTTTTAAAGTTAAATATTGGGACCTAGCAGAACAGAGTAAAGTTAGAACAGTTTGCTAGCATTGCTAAATGTTGCTAAAAGTAATGTTGAGATGAGCACATGCTAGGGCAATTTTTTTATCCATGAATAGCTGGCGGCAACCAGGTCAAAATTGAGATGTAATAGGGTATAAAGGGAGCCAATATACGTATAGTGGGTGGAGGGTTTTTAAATATGTTGCAATAAAGCAGTGTATTCAAGCACCTCGTTGGTAGTCAGATATCAATATCACGCAGAAAGTTAACAAAAAAATGTAAGGCGTTATGAACTATAGGTGTGGCGAGGAGATGTTATAAATCATGCCCCTGGATGAGGGAAAATAACCGTTAACCTTTGACTTTATTTTATATAGCACATGTGAACCTCGCGTGATATTTTTCTACACGTATCTGACTGTTTTTGTGTGGCGAAAATTATGAAGTTGGATAGAGTAGAACCATGTTAGAAGAGGCCCAGAAGTTTTTAACAAGGGGTCTTGTTAATAAAGCTGAGGTGTAGTGTCTAGTTATAGTTGTTCATCAGTATCACTAATTATCATCCTTATTATCATTGTCATCATTAACATCGTAATATCAAACAGGTTGTTGGTTGTTGTTGAGGGATTTGGGTAGTCTTGAATCTGTCATGAGTACTTATTGTTTTTATATATTCACGAGAAAGTGCTAAACCTATCGGGGTCATACAGTGCCTGGGGAATTGGAGGCTAAGTTTTTCCGAGAAAGGTTAAGGTAACTCGAATTCCTAGATCAAGAGCCCTTCAGCATCAGGGAGCCGCTCTGGAAATGTAACTACGTAAATTGGAAGGAATTTTCTATATTCTCTATACTCCATATTTTTTTTAATGGTACTAAATGTCCATATTTCAATCATTTGAGACATGCAGCATCAAGGACAGTGAGGTACTGTGACCGTACAGTGCATTTTCAGTGCCATCTCATAGCAGTGATGTAGAGAAATAGTACGTAGTGTAGCGATAAAAAAAATAATACCGTGACAGTACTGTACAGTAGCATTTAGTACTATTTAGTGACCAGAGATATATTTCGTTAATTTATTTGTTAGGGAAAAAAAATCAGCTGATTCAGGTCTTAATCATATTATGACAAGGTTTGTGATGAATTTAATGATCTGGATAATGTGTTTGATAACTGTGCCATATCAGTATTTGAAATTAAACGTTTTCAATGATTATATATATAATTATTATTATTACCAGGAACACTATTAATTAAGGAATGCTTGATCATGCCATCGCGCACGCACGCACGCACGCGCACACAAACACAAAGGTTTGCAACAAGGCTAGTTCCAGAGCTAAAGGGGATGTCCTACGAAGAAAGGTTAAGGGAAATCGGCCTGACGACACTGGAGGACAGGAGGGTTAGGGGGAGACATGATAACGACATACAAAATATTGCGAGGAATAGATAAGGTGGACAGTGACAGGATGTTCCAGAGGTGGAACACAGAAACAAGGGGTCACAATTGGAAGTTGAAGACTCACATGAGTCAAAGGGATGTTACTAAGTATTTCTTCAGTCACAGAGTTGTCAGGAAGTGGAATAGTCTGGCAAGTGAGGTAGTGGAGGCAGGAACCATACATAAATTTAAGAAGAGATATGATGAAGCTCATGGAGCAGGGAGAGAGAGGACCTAGTAGCGATCAGTGAAGAAGCGGGGCCAGGAGCTGAGTCTCGACCCCTGCAACCACAAATAGGTGAGTACACACACACAAGAAGAGCCTAAAGGACAAAGACCAGAGGTGACACGATTACAACGTACAAAATAGAGGAATTGTCAGGGAGGAGAGGGAGAGTGAGTCTGAGAAGCGGGTCTCTAGCACACGAGGTCACAACTGGAAGCTAAAAGTATAGCGAGTCATAGGGTTGTTAGGAAATACTTCTTTAGCCTAAGAGTGGTCAGGAAGTGTAACTATCTAAACAGTTAAGTGGTAGAGGCAGAATTCATACATGGTATTAAGAATAGGTATGATTGGGGGTCTTGCAGGCAGGAGAGTGAAACCAGTAGCGGCCAGTAGAGAGGCGGGACCAAGCGGTGAGATTCGACCCCTGGAACCATAATTAGGCGCGCGCACATGTCCTCGCACAAAATCCCTGGTGCTTGAGCATACCATCCCTCACATTTGCACACGAGCCACCCGAGAAGCGTAACTTCTGTAACACAAAAAGTACTTGCGGATAAAATTTTAATTAGCAGATTTATTTGCTTGTCTATATATAATATATATATATATATATATATATATATATATATATATATATATATATATATATAATTAGGTATAGGCTGGTAGACGAACCACCCAGGGAGAGTACTACCGTCTTGCCAAATGAGTGTAAAACGAAGCCTGTAATTGTTTTATATGATGGTAGGATTGCTGGTGTCTTTTCTGTCTCATAAACATGCAAGATTTCAGGCATGTCTTGTTACTTCTACTTACACTTAGGTCACATTACACATTCATGTACAAGCATATATATCACACCCCTCTGGGTTTTCTTCTATTTTCTTACTAGTTCTTGTTCTTATTTCCTCTTATCTCCATGGGGAAGTGGAACAGAATTCTTCCTCCGTAAGCCATGCGTGTCGTAAGAGTCGACTAAAATGCGGGGAGCAAGGGGCTAGTAACCCTTCTCCTGTATACATTACTAAAGTTAAAAGAGAAACTTTTGTTTTCTCTTTGGGCCACCCGCCTTGTGGGAAGCTGCAATTGTTGAAGAAGAAGAATATATATAATTATAGTATATATAAATTATGAAACACAAAATGCATATTAATGAAAATATCCGCGTTTTAAGTGTCAGGGGAACGCCTTCCGCCTGATCAGAAGTATGGAAAAATAAATAACTTCGAGGAAGAAGAATAATGAAAAAAATAATAAGTATTTAATTAAATAAAAAAAAAAGTTGGCCGCCGTTGGTTCCAGTGAGATCTTAAGACAGGAGAATTTTCTAAGTCCAGATCTTCTTAAGATGTACTGAAACAATGATGTTAGTTATCCTGGGTAGGCGGTGTTAGTCCGATGATCAGAAGCTCTTGTCAATACTGGTTCGTAGTATCTTACTCCAGATATCAGGAAAGAGGAGGAGTCGCTATGTCCCACTAATTCCCGTGCCTGGGTTCTAGCTCCCAGATATCTAGCGTAACCAGGTTAAATACAAAATAAATTAAAAAAATATTCTGGTAGATCCCTTTACCTGATCAGGAGAAGAGTGGAGGTAAAGTGATTTCCCAAACTCTAGCCTATACCAGGTAAGGTTAATACTGCCAGGGGTAGAAACTAAAGAAACTCAGACCCCGCTAGATGGCAGTGCAGGAGGCGACACACTGAAACAGTTCCTCGGAGTCTGAACTACCATATGCCCAATTTACAGACTATTCCCCTCACATTTAGATTTAACCTCTAAACAACCGAATAGAAAGTTAGTGACACTTATTTTTCAAAATCCTTTGGGTTCTTTCTAGTGTACCAATGGCGCCCCTACTTTTCATTGAGGGTATTTTGTACCGCCTGCCCAGTCTTAATTCGTAGGGAGTGATTTCTGTGTGCAGATTTGGGACCATTTCTCCTAGAATTTTCCTCCTAGGATTTTCCAAGTGTAGATTATTATATATATCTCTCGCCTGCGTTCCAGTGAGTACAAGTCAAGTGCTTCCAAGCGTTCCCAGTAGTTAAGGTGTTTGATGGAACTTGTATGTGCAGTAAAGGTTCTCTGTACATTCTCTAGATCTGCAATTTCACCTGCTTTGAACGGAGATGTAAATGTTCAGCAGTATTCCAGCCTAGAGAGAAGCATCTCTTGTTTTGTACGTTCTCATTATCCATCCTATCATTTTCTTCGCAGTTGTGATCGTAGCACTGTTGCGATCCTTGAAAGTGAGATCCTCAGACATTACCACTCCCAAGTCCTTCACATTATTTTTTCGCTCTGTTATATGATTAGAGTTTGTAGTATACTTGTACTCAGTTCTAATTTTTATCTCCTCCAGTTTTCCATAACGGAGTAGTTGGAATTTGTCTTCATTGAACATCATATTGTTTTCTGTTGCCCATTGGAAAACTGGAGGTTAACAGTGTCCTCAATAGACGAGTCTCACGCAGATCCTAGTATCGTCTGCAAATGATGACACGGTGCTGTGGATTACATCTGTCTATGTCTGATATGAGGAAGTGGAACAGGATGGGGGCGAGTACTGTACCTTGTGAAACAGAGCTTTTCACTATGGCAGCTTCCGATTTAACTTTGTTTACCACTACTCTTTGTGTGCGATTGGTTAAAAAGTTAAAGATCGAGCTCCCCACTTTGCCAGTTATTCCTTTACCACGCATTTTGTGCGCAATTACACCATGATCGCACTTGTCAAAGGCTCCAAGAGGGAGCTGGACAGATACTTAGTCTTTGCCGGATTAGCCGGGCTGTGGTTCGTACGTTGGACTACGTGCGGCCAGTAGTAACAGCCTGGTAGATCAGGCCGTAATCCACAGGGAGGCCTGGTCGTGGACCGGGCCGCGGGGGTGTTGATCCCCGGAATACCCTCCAGGTAGACTCGAGGTAGGTAGGTTGGTCAGCACAAGACGTGATGGGGGCTTGATCCTCTATCTACTAACTGTGGTCCGGATCTCTCTGTGGGATCCTGGTTCAGGACAGTAACAACTGCGACGTAGCTTATAGGTGAAAATTAAAGTGATATAATTAAGCAATTCTTGACAGTCCTTATATAGAAGGCCTAATATTAATTCGATGATAAAATCCTCATCGAAACATAGCTTTGTGTTTGTAGTTTTAATAATGATTTCTTGTTATAGTGAACTTTTATAAGTAATGACTTCTTTTGATTATAATAATAATATAATTAATGATTCTCTGCGAAAATGAGTCTAGTTAGATGGGGAATTCAGCCTTTAACAATATCGGTGAGTTTGTTTTAATAAACTAATGTTTCTTTTGCATATATGTGTGTGTGTAGACTTTTCTGGCATTATTTGTGTAATGTGTACGTGGAGATACAAGAAGCATGGTGTGTGACACTTGGTGCAGGAGTGACCTGGTGTGGATGTGACCTGGAGAGGAAATTGCCGATTGTGTGACACATGGTGTAGGAATGACTAGTGTGACCTGGAGTGGGAGTAACCTGGTATGGCGGGGTCTCGGTTGATCAATATTGGTTAGCATTCTGCTGACCGCAGCATCTTTGGGGTGTTGACAATACGGAAGGGCGGCTCGGCTAGTGGCTTGCTGCCTGTCGCCCTTCACCATCTCTCCTCTCTTCATTCTCACCCAGAATGAACACTGTTCTCCCTCCCCATCAGAGAATTAGTTTAAAACTGACTTGTGTGTGATCAGAGGGAATTTAAAATAATTACATCACCCGAGTTAAGAGTGAAATCGATTATAAAATACTGGTTTTTATTAATTATAACAAAAGTCTTGCGATTTATATGCGCATCATACGTAGAACTTCTTGACGCTGGTGAACGGGGTGAAAGGCTCTTAATTCAATGTATTGGAACTAGACTCTCCTTCCTGCGATGAAACCTCATTACTTTATCTCTCATCTCCCAGTCGCTTCCCAGAGAATATAATAATCTAGGCTAGATGAAATATTCTTTGCATAATATTCGTCTGCGGGGGATTTTTCTGAAATATCACGCTAGATATCTCACAGTATCTGTTTCAGTGAATGAGATGCCAGTGATTGATGCCATTAACAGTAGTGCCAGTGGCTGTGGTGCTAGTGAATGGCATCTGTGACTAGTGCCAGTGACTGTAGTGCCAGACACTGTGGTGTCAGTGACTATAATGCCAGTGTCTATGGTGCCAGTGGTGGTGATTGTAGTGCCGGTGGCGGTATCTAATGACAGTGGTGGTAATAGTGTCAATGATGGCTAGTGTTAGAAGCTTGAGC
Source organism: Cherax destructor (assembly GCA_009830355.1). Lineage (NCBI taxonomy): Eukaryota > Metazoa > Arthropoda > Malacostraca > Decapoda > Parastacidae > Cherax > Cherax destructor. Next base: position 433,850 of record WNWK01000421.1, on the reverse strand, counting down.
CAATGGTGGTGAGTGTACTTGTATTGTCAATGGTGGTAGGTAGTGCCATTGGTAGGAGCTAATGCCTGTAATGGTGGCTGTAGTGCCGGTGGTGGCGGCCCCACTACACCCTGGAGTGGCGGCGATGGTAATGGCGGCTTTAACACCAGGTGGAGGGTGTGGCTCGCAGTGGTGTGGCTCACGGTGGTATGACTCGCGTAATGTGGCTCGCGGTGGCGTGTGGGTATGTGGCTTGGTGTAGTGTGTGGTATAGTGTGGCGTGTAGTGTGATGTGGGTGTGTGGCTTGGTGTGCATGTGGCGTGCGGGGATATGGGTGTAAAATATGAGACCAGAAACAAGCGGACATAGAAGCTGCAAACATACGTGAGTCAGAGGAATGGTAGGAAGTACTGTTTTCAGCCTCATCCCTCATCTCTGTGACAGTGATGAGGGCTGTGACCTGTGATTGTTGTATAAATGGCGGTGACAAATTTCATACACGGTTATAAGACTAGGTATGAAAGGGCTCAAGACGACAGCAACCAGTTATGTCGAATGATGAATCATAAAAGGCCTATGATTTTTGTATAAATGGTGGTGACAAATTTCATACACGGTTATAAGACTAGGTATTAAAGGACACGGTTATAAGACTAGGTATGAAAGGACACGGTTATAAGACTAGGTATGAAAGGGCTCAAGACGACAGCAACCAGTTATGTCGAATGATGAAGCATAAAAGGTGGGGGCCAGGAGTCAAAACTTAACTCAAGACATACACATCAGTTAGTAAAAATCGTTCAGTACAGATCGATGAGTAAATAGGAGCCAAGATTATTTCCCTATAACTACAACTAGGTAAGTGCACGTACACGAACACGTACGCACACAAATACGGGCACATGCACGACCACCGTGGTAAATGTACATGTCCGGGTCCAGCTTAGAGAAAGAGATGCATGTCTGGCCTGTTTATAGTAAAGGCCCAGAATATAAAAGATTAATTTTTGAGGAAAAATTAGGGAGGGAAAGATATATAACAAAATTCACTGACATTGACATTGTTTACAAAGTAGCAGTGGTGGTAGATGGAAAACTTGCAAAAAAAAAAGAGAGAAGTGAATTAATGGTGAAAAATTACAAAAGGATAAACAGGAAATAAATATTGCAAGATTAATTAGAAGCAATAAAGGATTAAATAAAATACCCTGCACTCAACAGTACTGGCTGAAACTATTTGAAAGAGGCATATACGTATAAATATTTGGCAGAAAATAAAGAAAATGTCGAAGGTGAAAAAAATACTTACTAGTATTAACACATTGAAGATATGTTGAAACCAACAACAAAAAAAGACAAATTCAGTAGCAGATGGTATTAGTAAATGAAATTCCAACTTTGGCAGTCTTGAAATACGAAGGAACATAATGTAAGATAACTTATCATAATAGGCTGTCGAAAAAGACTGGACGATTATAATATTGTGCTGAAAACGAAAAAAAGAATAAACAAAATAGTATGAAAAAGGGAAATAAGTATTTAACCAAGGATATAGACGGCGTTAGCATTAAATAACATGTTGCTAATTATGAATGAATTTTTATATTGAGATTTTGCAGCTTCAGTCTAGTTAGTTACTGTGCATCCCATACCTTGTGGAGGATAGCAAAAGAGCTAATGTTTACCCAAAAGGCTTAGCAACTAGACCATGACAGGGCTAACAGGAAGTATTCTTGGGTATGTAGTATTCACAAATTGTCATTGTTAAACACAAATTTAGTATATACTTGGTCAAAATTTCTTGTATTTTATTTTCAGTAATGAAATACCTTGACTAAATAGGTTAGTGCACTATGAGGTTGGTACGGTTGTTTTAAAAAAATAATTTGTATCACATAATAAAGCAACACGAGTTGCAGACAGGTGATATTTTTTATTAAAGAAAATTGGGTTTATCGTTATTGTGCTGCTTCCCTATACTATGTGATAATTATATTGTGGGAACAAAAGTTAGCTATGTTGTATAGTAAGTTGTGAGAGGGAGTGAGGTAGGGTGAGAAAATTGAACGCTCCCCGTTTAATTGTAGCTACCTCGCCAGACTTATCGCGGCCATTTTTTTTTAAGTTTCTCGTTTTTGGTTAAATTTAAGTATTTATTTTTTAAGATCAGTAACAAAGAAATTAACATTTGTAATTTAAAGGAAGCGTTAAGAAATTGACTTTGAAAACCTCGTCAGAAGATTAACGTAGTTAAGTGAAGATTGATTCCATTATCACCCACAGATACTCAGCAGAATTTATTCTCTTCTGGGCATCACTGTGTCCTAGTCCAGGGTACATGGAAGTAAATGGGAAAGATAAAAATAGCACAGGACTTGGAAGGCCACACCTAGGCTATCTGCTGAGAAGAATTATCTAATACCTAGATTAAGGAGTATCGTATTTTATCTAGATTTGTGAGTCAGGGATAGAAAAACGGAAGGCTCTCTTCCCACCCTCCACTTCCATCAGTCACTGCTCGAATAAAAACAGGATGGGGGGGGGAATACATCATACTGTTTTGGATAAAATGACATGGAATTTACAGGAAACGGAACTGTATGGAAGACTTGGTCTACAACTGCCTCTTATAAATTAGTACTGTTTCTGTCTTAAACTACTCGTGTTACTCAGCTGCCAATCAAAGTTGTGGTACTGTACTAGTTTTTCTACTTCGGTTACTGCCAGTTCTGTTATGACTGTCACAACTCCCTACTCCTACCACTATTACTCGTTATTCATGTGCACAGTTTTTTGGTCTAAGGTGTTCATGTGTATATTACCTTGGGCTTAGTGTCCAATGGTTCAAAGCATCAGATAAGGGCCTCGACAGTATATCTTGGGTTTGGTGCATCACACGCTGGCAAAATCTTCGAAACGTAGGCGACAACATAAGTGCCTGCTTAATGAGCAACCAGCAGCATGGTGGCGTTGTTTTTGCAAGCCACTGCCATAAAGAAGTCTAGTTAGCTGTGTCGTGCTCCCTTGGCTGGGTGATGGTGCCATGCACCCTTGGCTGGGTGATGGTGTTATCCAACTTGGCTGGGTGATGGTGTTGTCCACCCTGGCTGGGTGATGGTGTTGTCCACCCTGGCTGGGTGATGGTGGTCCACCTGGCGGGTGATGGTGTTGTCCACCCTGGCTGGGTGATGGTGTTGTCCACCCTGGCTGGGTGATGGTGTTGTCCACCCTGGCTGGGTGATGGTGTTGTCCACCCTGGCTGGGTGATGGTGTTGTCCACCCTGGCTGGGTGATGGTGTTGTCCACCCTGGCTGGGTGATGGTGTTGTCTACCCTGGTTGGGTTGATGGTATCCTCTTTGTACCCAGGCATCGTCAGGTTCTCACCAGAGCCAAGTAGTAAATCTAGTAAAAAAAATTATAATCAAAGGCATTATTTTGGAAGTGGTAGGGGGATGAAGGGCATCGATTGGTTGCCCAGTGTATATATTATTATTAAATTTATTATTATTATTATTATTATTATTATTATTCATAAAGGAGTGCTAAATCCATAGTGGTCAACAGCGCCTGGATAATGGGAGGCAAGATTTGATCCGAAGTGAATGGTAGCTCCCGGTCCTTGGATCAAGAGTCCCTCATTAGCATCAAGACACCCCTCCATGTAGGAATATACCGCTCTAAATTTTGTTTTTCGTCTAAGTGAGGTGATATGTTTATTTAGTTCCTTTATGCAATAAAACACAAAGCAGCAGGGTAAAACACGGAGCAGCAGGGTAAAACACGGAGAAGCAGGGTAAAACACGGAGAAGCAGGGTAAAACACGGAGAAGCAGGGTAAAACACGGAGAAGCAGGGTAAAACACGGAGAAGCAGGGTAAAACACGGAGAAGCAGGGTAAAACACGGAGCAGCAGGGTACAGCATGGAGTATCAGGGTTAAATTCTGTTATCCAGTAAATAATGAAAATGGAAAGTGGTTTTAGGGTAAAGATAGAGCAACTATGAGATAATCTGCATAATTGTCAGGTGATGAATGAAGAGAAGAGTTCTGTTAGTGATGGAAATTAGATGGGCGGTGTTGGTGGGTGGTGTACCGGGAGTGAGTCAGTGGTATGGGCGGTGCCTTAGTTGGTTCACTGGTACGTATCAGTGGTGCGTAGGCGGTGTGAGTGGTATACTGGGAGTGAGTCAAAGGTAAGGAGCGGCGTTGTAATTGGTGTACCGGGATGAGTCAGGGGTAAGGAGCAACGGTCTGGATAATGGACTGGGGTTAGTAATAGCTCATTAAATGCCAGTTGGTATAGCTGAGATTAGATTTTGCCACCAAAGCGGCTAGTTTATTGTGCATCCTATATCCATCTTGTGCACATAAAGGTAAGGCAGTAGAAATAGACATTTAAATTTCTAACCAATCGCAGATTAGTAGAAATCAGTATTTTCAGCAAAACAAAAAGCTCAGTAGCCAAGTGCATGGCCATAGCACCTTTTCTGCTTCTCATCCTCATAGTAGATATAGATAAGAACGATAATCACAGCTTCGTACCTTTTGTAGATTACCAAAATAAGTATGAGTCACCTCAGCAAAACGCAGAAAAACTACTAATAGATATCGATAAGTCTTCCAAAGGACAAATGAAATTAACATGACGTTCATTGGTGATAAATATCAACTAATTAAATATGGGAAGAATGGAGATCTCAAAATAAGTATTATATACAAAATGCTAACAGAATTTTCAAAACTGGGAAGCAACGCCAGTGATAGCACTTTTCAAATCATTCATGCTTACGATTTGAATATTGTTCTGTGCTCACATTGCCTTTCAAAGCAGGAGATAGCAGAGCTAATAAATGTACAGAGGTTGTATATTGGCGCAAAGAATCAGTAAATCTTTTAAACTTTTGGGAACGTCTTAAAACACTAGGATTATTCTCTCTGAAACGGAGAAGAGAGATACCCGATAATATATACGTATATACATGTATATGGAAGATACTTGAAGGTCTGGCCCTTATCCTGAACATTGTTATAACAGTTGAGTGAAGTGTAAGATATGGTAGGAATTTTTTAATAAACCCAGTGAAAAGCAGAGAGGGGGGGATGGGTAAAGACCTGGGTACAATTAGGGAACACTTGTCAACATCCGTGGGCCAAGGGGTAGAGTGCCTTAATCGATAGTGGTAACAGGTTGGAGTGTTGAGTTATGGGCCTTAGTAGAGGCAGGTACTAAGAGGAATAGGTGTTGGAGGAAATAGTTGGTATGTGCAAGAAGAGAGGGAGTGGAGGAATACTAAAGTCTGGAAAGGTGGGTCTTGGACCCACTATCCAACATCATCACCTTGTCCAACATAGTCATCTAGCAGGATAGCTCAATATTTAATACATATGACATAAACTAATGGAACCCGGTGTGATATTTAAACAAATGGTTTAGTGTTCCGCATAGCATAAAACAGTCACTTGTGTATCAGACTGGTACAAATGATATGAATATTCCTGATCTGAGTGTTGATAGGCTATCCAGCAATTAAAATTTAATCATACCATTAAATATTATGACGACTATAAAAACCTTAAACTTCAAACTTATGTCACTATTCCCTCATCTATGTCGTTTATGTAGAACGTGAACAACGAGGGTGACGCTTAATTTATTGCAACATCTGTAGTTTGTATTTAACACTCGAATTAACCCTCCATCAAATGCATGACCTTCTCCCTTCCAAATCTGCGCTGTTTGATCCACACGAGTTTAACACTTATTTTTCAATATGTCAAACCACAGAATTTCCAAGTTTTAGAACCCTCCCTTTAAATATAAGAATTACTATTAAATGACTGTCTTCAAGAGGTAACTTAAATTCTTTCGAATAATTCCTGGTAAGCTGGGTTGTGGTGCAGTGAGCACAACCATACTGTTAAAGCATAGTATGAAACAGTCGCGAGAGCGATGACCTCCAAAACCATCAACAGGTCCATCCACAAAAAGGTATACCTCACAAATGTATACCTGGAGAGGGCTTCGGGGGTCAACGCCCCGGCGGCCCGGTCTATGACCAGGCCTCAATGTGTATGCAAATGCAATCTAGCAATTACATGATTAGCTTTCTAATGGTATGATTCATTTTAATTGATGTCAACACTCAAAATAACCTTAACAGTATACTTGATTCATTAAAACCTGTGTAATAATCTCTGCTCATATGTTAAGATATTAAATCTACGGTCTCCGAGACTGGGAGTAGCTGCTGTTAAGATAAAGTTACACACTGGGTTTCAGTTAGACTATGGCCAAGTACATGTCTTGGACTTAAGGTTGTGATAGTGTTTCATCCCATTTATTGGGTGAATATTAGGTTTGATTAAGTAATACATCTTGCATACATCGTATTCCCGATTTATTATACAATACCCTTGCTTGCTCTATTGCTAGACATAATGTTTGGAGTGCTTGAATATTTGCGGAGAGAACTTTATATTCCCAGCATCCGAGATCGTGCCACTGAAGTCAATATCCGAATTGTCATTAAAATTCTCCGGAAAGCCCAGGCTAACTCTCAGTCGCAAGTATTCTACACCTTTACAATAGGTGAGCACTCTTCCAGATGAATAGTAAAAACATTTATCAATAAAAGCAACAGCGACACTTCCCTTTATAGTGGAAGATTCATCTCTTTCTAAATCGCTGTATGCCTTTTCTTCTTAAAAAAAAAACTAAACTTTGTCTTGAAGCAAAGAATGACGCTCTAAAAAAAATAGTCAGAGTATTCTTAATAGTTTATTCGTAAAAAAAAAAAGCCACCTGATACGGGTCTTTGCTAAACTGACTCGGTCATTGGTGCTGGCCCTATAATGTCGGCGGTCAAGAAAACAAAAACACTTCCTTGAAGAGCTGGAGACTAGAGTAGCCGTTAGCCTTATGGTTGGCCACTATAGCAGCGACAGCTAGCCAACCAGTATGATAGATCATTCATTCCACTCAAGAATATATACATGTGCCGATTAAGCCGAATCGCCGTGTTTGGCCCATTCGGCAAGGGTGTCTCCTGAATTAGCAGAATGAAAATTTATTTGTGCCATAAATCAGCAGAAATCAATATGAACGTCACGAAAAAAATATAATTGATTTTAAGTAATAAATAAATTTAAATTGACCTATGCTTTACATAGCAAAATTTTGCTAAAAACAAAAAAAATACGCTGGTTTAAATTAGGTTAGGTGAGGTTTGTGAGTTAGGTTTTGTCCAGAAATATAAATCTTTTTTATGATTGTCAATTAAAAAGATTTATCATTCTGTAAAAGAATTTTTTGGAAAAGTTTATTTTTTAAGGAAGTTCGGCCGATAGGCAAGTTCGGCTTATTGCGATATATATATATATATATATATATATATATATATATATATATATATATATATATATATATATATCCCAAGACAACCACTATGAAAAATAGAATTCAGCTTTCTGACTCTCATTATTGATAATGTGAGTAGTCAAGCGCTCTATTCATGTCTATGTATCACTGTTACAATCGTTTACATATATATATATATATATATATATATATATATATATATACGTATATATATATATATATATATATATATATATATATATATATTTTATATATATATATATATATATTTTTTTTTCAACAAGTCAGCGTCTCCACCGAGGCAGGTGACAAAAAGAAAATCCCAAAGAAAAATATCATCATTCAACACTTTCACCACCCACATAATCACTGTCTTTGCAGAGAGCTCAGATACGACAGCTGAAAAGTCCTCCCAGCTGTCACTATCTCAGACCCCTCCTTTAAAGTGCAGCATTGTACTTCCATTTCCAGGACTCAAGTCAACTAAATCAATTAACTGGTTCCTAATCCCTTCACACATGTTACCTGCTCACACTCCAACAGATCGTCATGTCCCATGTCATGTCAATTAACAAGAACTCATTTAAAATTAAGACTTCTCTAAAATTTTCTCTTATACGTTTAAAGATATATTTTTTTCATTAACGTTAATGTAAAAATTTATAATTTTGCACCAAAATAATCTTAGAAAACTTACCTAACCTTATTATAACAAGCGCAATTTAATTTAGCCTAACCAAACTAAATATATTTTAGATACGTTTACAATAATTTAATAATAAACAAACACAATGAAATATATTTTTTCGTTAAGTTCAGAATGATTTTGGCGAAATTATTGCATACACAAATTTTCACTTGTCTTATATGGCAAGGTGAGCGTATTCGTGCCGATTAGGTAAAACTTGCGTTTTGGCTTAAATACAACCTCACCTTGCCATATAATTTAATAAATATATATATTATATATATATTTACATAAATCATTACTGATATATAACGAAAAAATATATATTCATATTATATTATATATATATAATATATATTATTAACGATATCTAAAATATTGTTAGACGTGAAATGTGTAGCAATATTAAATATTGCTCACTTTTTGTATAAATTTAGAGATAAAATTAGGTTGGTATTTTCAAAGTTTCTCTTGGTACAAAATTATAAATTTTACATTAACGTAAATGAAAAATATATCTTTAAACGTACAAGAGAAAATTTTAGAAAGGACTTAATTTTAAATGAGTTCTTGCTAATTGACCAGTTTTATAAGAATTTCTTTTAAGATATTTAATTAGTTGTGGCCTTCATATCACAGTATTACTCAAGATAAACTTTTTAAATGCTGTAGAACTTTTCAGAATTATTGTAAGGATGGATACACTTAAATAAGTGTATAGGCTTGCTTAGGTCATTCACTTAGGGAATATTTGACGAGGCTTATGTTCTTGGTCCTATCTGATGGAGTTCGTGTGGGTGTGGTGGATCTGTATGCATGCATGACACATGTTGATGTTTATCCTCTTACCAGCCTACCTGGAGTGGCTAAGACATTCGGATGAGTGACTATTCACAAGCCTGAAACCATTACCGTCTTGACTAGATTTTAGAGCGCTTGGTGATTCACATTTTCTGTTCACGCTTCATTTTTTTTATCGCCTCTAAGGAATATTTATTGGCATTGTAATATGTTACGATTGATTAATTTTTAATAATAAACTAACATATCCTAAACGTAAATCGAGAAATTTGCAGAAAACCTTTTTGTGAGAAGTCGACTTCGAATTTTGCGACGATGGGTTACATGTTGACACACGGGAGTTACTGCCGCGGCCACTTCCCCATGCCGTCACATGCTCCTACCCTGCTGCTTCATATTCTGTGCGCGCGCTCGCACATGTACTTCCCCCTCTTCTGCTTTTCCTTCTCCCGTTTTTCTCTCCTCATCTTTCCCTTCTTTCTCTACATTATCTCTTCCTCTACATCATCATTTCTGATGATTCTTATATTTCATGCTGCTTCATCACAAATTAGCAATCAGTCTCTTCTCCGATGCAGGACTTAGTTGTACATATGGTCATAGTCTGGAGAAACATTTTGTAATTTCACATTGTTCTTGTCTCTGTAAGCATGGTTCGCGCTTCCCATGTGATTTCTGCATAATTCTGCCACATCTGGTGCCACCCTCTGTACCCTGGGGAGTGCAGCCTTTTTGGCAGACCACCTTGAAGATACCACCTCCAACAGAGCATCCTGTGACGACTTGCTGTTCTCTGAAGGCATGGTTGTAATCATAACGAAGTTTAGCTTGAACGTTTCATATCTCCAAGCTCTTGGGCCCACCTCTTGACTTTAGGCTGTCTTTATTCGGATTTAAAGTTTTCAAGCCATGAACTGTTTCTCTTCCCGTTCTCTACTAGTTAGGTAAGGCTTATCAGGAAACAGGACAAGTGTTTCCTGACCGGGGGTCTTAGTCATATGATGACTCTCAGCTGGAGCTTGCTTTTGATCATCTGACCGAGGCCTTCAGCCGGCTTACCGGTTCACCCTTTAAAAATATTATGGTTATGATAACCATTTTTTGTAACTACTGACCTGACGCTGAACATATATTTTTTAACGTTCCAGATGTGTCTGTTTTATTAACATCTATCTATCTTGACTTTTCTCGAAGTATTAGATATGTTGGGGGTCATGTCCCCCGCTACCTATCTCAGTATTTTGGAGTCTTGTATGTGGAATATGTCTTAGCTTTTGTCCATTAGTTCTGGAACTAGTCCTGTTGCGAATCTTTCGACCTGTCTTTTTTTTATTTTTTATTTTTTACTAGTCTCTTTGCTGGTGATACGTTTCCTAGAATTTGACTAAAATATCTTGTGTAAAGGAATTCTGAAAGCTTTTAAGTTCTTAATTCATTATTTAATTTGCAAAGTTATCCGGTTCATGTGAGCATTAGTTGACATTTGTGGTGTGGTGATCACTCATAAATCTTTCTCGTTACTCGATTCATCTTGTAAGTTGCTCTACGCCCTTGTGCTACGCTGGTCTTCAAGCGCCTTCTCCCATTTTCATTATTCTCCTCCGCTATTTCCTAAAATATAGCACAGGAATATATATATAGAATTAATAGCAACATTTGTTAATGCAGTACTAAGTACTTTGTAACTACCGTAATGTTCGTAGCATTTTGCAAAGTTCTTATGATTTTATGCAATTAGATAATGCTAATTTGAAAAAGTGATATAATTTGTAAAAGAAGCGATAGCTGAATAATGAATATTGATATTGCTTATGATGTGTTAAATATTTGAGATGAATTGTATTGGTTTTATCATGTTATATTCACTCAATGAGTGGCACTGTTCAGTAAATTTGGCCATGGGGCAAAGATTTTGTCAAGAAAGGCGAGTTTATTGGGCAGCGATGCTTCACCTGCAAAGCAGTACTGTACATTCCAGTCTAAATAGTTCACATACTACTACAAATTTTGTTTACTAATCGTAAGAAATCGTGATTTTGTTTTTGTACAGCGCTTCTAACTTTAGTTACAACATGTTTACACTGTTCATACACTGCCCACATGATTGTGGTGTATTCTTGCACCAACACTGGAGAGAGAATGGTAGGTGGGGGTTGGGATTGGCGTTGCCAGCAGTGTAAGGATGGTAGGTGGTGGGACCTTCATTCTTCTCTAGAGTCTAAACTATGGAGGGGATGGTAGGTGTTGGTGGGGGTGTACCGAACATGTGAGAGACGATGGTAGCCGTTGGTGTTATACATAAATTGTAGAAGATGGTAGTTGTTGTATCGAACAATGGAGATGACGATGGTAGGTGGTTGTAGTATAGGTTTCTGCCTTATTACATTTCTAGATGTTCACATCAGAACATAATTGCTTTGTAATTTAGGCTAACGAAACCGTATTCTGGTGGAAAGATGAATGCACATGGAATTTTATGGTGCATAATTGTTCATAACTGATAGGGAACCTCTGAGGTGTCTAGACTGATATCAGTCTAACTCCTAAGAGGTGGATTAACAGTCTTATTCGTTTAGTCATCAGTAGATTATAACAGTCTTATTAGTTTAGTGTTAGGGGAAAAGCCTAATGTTAAGGGGTCGGAAGAAGACCATAGGTTGCGGTTTAACCCTCATTTTATTCTCATTGTATTGGAATGGGATTAGGAGAGGTAGTTTTAGCTGTGAGTACAGAAATTATCAGTACTGTTATAGACAAGTTAATGGGCAAGCATGATCATTAGTGAAATGGTAATAATCGACCGATTGGATCCGGTAGATCGATTGCTAGCGCACTCTTCACACGCTGAGGTCCGGGGGTCGATCCCCGGTATGGTTGGAAACATTAGGACGTGTTTCCTTAAGATACCTGCTGTCCAGTGTTCACCCATCAGTCAGTCGTCAGTATTACAACTTTCCTTGTGATATTTGTCTTCCACGTTTCAGTCTTTTTTGGGACTACATTATTTAGGTCTTCTGTAAGGCTATGGGACAATATGAATGATTAAATGTTAAGAGTCACCAGTGTTTAACACTTTTTAGGGACATTAATACCCAGTTATCGCATTTTTTTTAACTTTGTATAATTTTTCAGTATTTAATTTCGACGGATGTAAATTGAGATTAATTTAGCTGGTGCACTACATACATATGCATTACTTACCTGCTTTACATGTGTCATGTGTCATCACATGAATGTTTGGTGTGCAAGTCCACGTACCTCTAACGGTCAGTACTCTGGTGGGCGAGGCCACATACCTCACTGTCAGTACTCTAGTGGTGTGTGAAGCTACGTAATTGTCAGTGCTCTAGTGGTGTGTGGTCACACACCTTAACGTCAGTACTCGAGTGGTGTGCGAGGACACGTACCTCATGTGCATGTCTTTTTCATTTAACAATATTTGATACAGCAGGATTGCGCGTCTTCCTTATTTTGAGTTACAATGTGGGAAGAAAAACCTATGTATGTGTTCACTGTCATGGAGTCAATCCTCATAGGATGAACTGCATATGCAAATTAATGAAATTTTGCCATCCTGCGCTGGAAGAAGCTGAGGATATCGTTAAATATTCCACTATGGCTTCATTGGCTACAAAAGCTTCAAAATTTTGTTCAAAAGAGCTGAAAATGATGCATGCGAATTATTGAAGATCACTTCTCCTAGCGGGTTATAATTTATTTGCACCACACAAAGATGAAGCTTGGTAGCGTCCTTAGCTCCACACACTGAGGGGTCCGGGGTCGATCTCCTGCACAGGTGAAATATTAGGCATGTTTCCTTACACCTGCTGCCCCTGTTTACCTAGTAGTAAGTAGGTACTTGGGTGTTAGTCGACTGTTGTGGGTCTCATCCTGGGACAAGATAAAATTGTTGCCCGAAATGCTCTGCATAACGGGGCTTTCTATATAGTATTCCAATGCTGTCAGCTAGGTCTGTACTAGTTGTATCAAGATTATTATATTTATTATTTGGTTAATTGAGGGCCACTAATAGTCCATGTGGGTGATTCTTTCGCTTATGGGATTCCTGAAGTGGTTTTAAGGACCATGTGACATGGGTCAATCTTTGACAACAGTGGTTTTACTCAAGTATATAATTTGCGTTGTGAAATTATCTATATTAAATATTATTGTTTATCTGGAGTCATCCAGATATGAATAATTTAATCCACCAGAGACTCAACTCTTAATGATTTGAAAAAATGGACTCGCCAATCTGCACACACTGCACATCACAATAGTTACACGTAACAATTGAAATACCACAATGGTCTCTCATATAACGTGTTATGACCTTGATACACATAAATGACGTGAAAATTCGTTTTATTGTACAGTATAAGAATTCGTTGATGACACAAATCAAGGGAACAGTCACGAGGCAGTTTAGCGCAAAAGACTGCAAGCCGATTTAGACAACTTAGTTAATTGGACTGCCAAATGGAAAATAAATTGGTTAATAGGAACAAAGTAATAGTATCGGAAAAAATAAATATGCCGTTATTTTCTGAGTATCATCAATTTAATGACAGCAGATGAAGAAAACATGGGATTATTATAGCAAATAATTTCAAACAAAGTAGGCATTACACTTGAGGCAGTAAAATAGTAATAATCTTTATTGGTAGATAATTCAAATTTAATTTAGTGTAAAGGATGCTCTGTATAGGTAAGTTGTTCTTCCTGTTCTAGAATATTTCGTGTAGGTGTTTTGTTTGTCAAGAAATTGGAAAATGCCTCCTGACCAGTTAAATGGTTAAATATCACCTGACTAGCGGGGCTAAGTTGTCACTCTTTAAAAAAAGGATCACCACAGTCTTGTTCTAATATTATCATTATTATTGTTCTTCACCATACTTGAAGGTTATTGATACCTTGGAGTGGGTCCACTCCCGATCCATGATGGTGATACCCACTATAAAGTCAATTTAAGAAATCTGTTAAAAAGGGCTGAATTTACTCACCATTTACACTTTTGAAGATTGCGAGATATATTAAAACAAGTATTTAAAATATAAAACGGCTTGTAAATCGTCATTCATAAAAATATTTATGTATTGCCTATCAAACAGCTATAGGTTTGGAAGTATAAGTTAAAGATTTCAGCCTTGGGTATCATTATTTTTGAGACGTTTAACCAATCAATGGTTTATCATTCCAGGTCTCCGTATTGGGTTGTTAAAGCCACTGGTTGGCGAAATGTCCCCTATGTCTCGTATATACAAGTTTCTTACTGTACATGAATGGTATACAGTACCGACAAGATGAAAATTAGACACATGTACAACACCTGGGTATCTTTATTGTAGACGTTTCGTCATCCAGTGGCTTTATCAATACAAATTCAAGGACGTGATTGGAAAACAGAAGAACTATATACAAAAGATGAGGTAATCAGTCCCTCAGCCTTGGAGTTGGTATGAAGAGCACTTGTCAGACACTGCAACATCATGGAATCTTGGTTCAGAGGACATCTACATAACCTCTTCACGGCTGCTACTACTACTACCACTACCACTAACCCATCCTTTGAGTATGACCTACTTCCACTGGGGAATCCTGCCTACCAGTTTCTATTCCTTCATCTGCTACCCGTCCCTTTCCACCTGACGTTAGTATATAAGCGCCAGCCTTCTTGCCTGTGCTCCAGAATCCTCACGACTACTATGGTCTTCACACCAACGCCAAGGCTGAGGGACTGATTACCTCATCTTTTGTATATACTTCTTCTGTCTTCCAATCATGTCCTTGAATTTGTATTGATAAAAGCCACTGGATGGCGAAACGTCTACAATAAAGATACCCAGATGTTGCACATGTGTCTAATTTTCATCTTGTCGGTATTGCATACCATTAATAACAAAAAAAGGCACAATACCGTGCCTGGAACAATACACAAATAACCCTCACTTGGCACACCATTCTGCTGACTGAAGCAATCTTGGTGTGAAACACACTTGTGTATTGAGCAAGTCCAATAGTATCACTGCTGAAATGGATGATTGGATTCTGTTTTTTTTTTCTTCCTTTCTCACTCTGTCTGGAAAGTGTGGTGTGATGGAGTAATGCTCCGAAGCAGTTCTGCATTTCTCTATTTCTGCAAGAAATCATGCAGTCTTTCCTTCACACACTTAAGCAAAACTTTTTAAATAAATGTTTTGTGCTATAACCTTCAAACTCTGAGCATTGCCTCTAGTTTATTTTGCTGAAAATATCTTGGTCTTCTTTTTAATCTTTCTTATAGTTTGTAAACGCCCCTTAACGCTGGTTCTATAGCTTCCTTTTATCCTCTTCAGAAACTCAGAACTCTTGGGCACTCGCTTTTCTTGTAATTTTAACTTTGTTGGTTCAACCTCTCCAGACCCTTCTCTCATATAGATCCTAGGCTTAACTTCTTTGTCTCAACTACAGTGTTGTGCAAAGCGCTACATTTTGTGTAAAAACATTGTTTCAGATCTTGTACCTGTGTAAGCTCACTTATTTTAGTGCTGTCTGTCCTATAACCCTTTCACCCCAATGCTGTTTACTCACTACTTGTGTGCTTCGTACCCACTGGCCCTGACTGCCTGTGTGCTCCATACACACTGGCCCTGACTGCCTGTGTGTTCCATACACACTGGCCCTGACTGCCTGTGTGCTCCATACACACTGGCCCTGACTGCCTGTATACTCCATACACACTGACCCTGTCTACCTGTGTTTCATACACACTGGCTGTGGCTAACCGTGTGCCCATGTCAGTGTGCCTCATACACACTGGCCCTTACTACCTGTGTGCCTCATACACACTGGCCCTTACTACTTGTGTGCCTCATACACACTGGCCCTTACTACCTGTGTACCTCATACACACTGGCCCTTACTACCTGTGTGCCTCATACACACTGGCCCTTACTACCTGTGTTCCTCATACACACTGGCCCTTACTACCTGTGTGCCTCACACACTGGCCCTTACTACCTGTGTGCTCCATACACACTGACTACCTTTGTGTTCTATTCACACAGGCCTAGACTATCTGTGTGCTCATACACATTGTCTACTGTCTACATCGTTCCTTATCGAATTTCTGGCCTGGTACCCATACCAATCTACTTCCACTTAAGTGGATTATTTCTTTATTGCACCTCGCAAGTCATCCAGGTGAGGGCACTGCACCCTCCTTCCACTTCCCTCCTCCTTCCCGTAGGAACCAGCTGCCATGTCCGAGTTTTTCAATTAAAAGTTGTTGGCGCGGACGAGCGATGGCTGGCACCTCGCGGTGTTGTGAATGTTGATGACCAAGCTGTACTTAGGCCAGCCACCCCCTAGTGCAGGTCACAACTCAGAGCCTAGTGTATGTCAACCCTTTGGTCCAGATTTAGGTCATATCTTTTTCTGTAGTGCAGGTCACGCCTCAGGAGCGTAGCTCGCATTTTAATTAAGCATAGGTAAGGTAAATATTATAATCATGGGGAAACGCAAAAGCCGTGAAGGTTATTCAGCGCCACTGAGGTAAGGTAGAATAGCGTTTAAGGTGCTGCTCTGAATGAACGGTCGTCTATATATTCTACCTGGAGCCGCGGTAACCCCCCGAAATCACGTAGTGTTGACATCATCGACCACGCTGTTGGTGCCAGCCTCACGCAGCCCAACGTATACGCCACAGCCTCGCTGATCGGAGACAGACTTGTGGAACTTTAGTTTCACTCTTCTATGCTGAGAGTTTACTTTACTCACTATTTTAAGGGTTACAGCATGCTTTCCTGATAGTATCTAATTTACTCATTGACCTTTAGTAGTCGAAGCACCTAAGCGTTTCGTTCAGAACTGAGATTGATCAGGTCTCAGGAGCGAAACGTTGTATAAAATAAACGCTTACTCTCAAACTTGAAGGATTCGCTTGTACATGTCCCGGCCCAGGTCTTTTTAACGCTTACTCTGCGTTACGTGCTTTTATACATTCTTGTCAACCTGTTGCCCCAGTCACCAGAAGTAGTACTAGGTTAGGAATCAAGGTCGTAGGGTAAGTTAGGCTCCCGAGTTTTTAGTTTAATTCAGACCCCAGGTTATAGTTGCGGTACGTGTCCGTGGTAAGTTCTAGTATATGGGTGCGTGTCTGCTGAGCATCAAAAGACGGGTAAGTTTGTGTGATGAAAATACACAAAGTACAGTTTAGAAAACTTGAAAAGATATTTCGCTTACACAACAGGTTTTGTCTAGTCATCTTCATTGTTATTTACTATTTTAAAACAATGTAAATTAGTCATAAATTTATTATCTTATTATATATGTGTAAAACACTAAATTCGTGTTGGTTATTCAGCGCAAAGAGTAGTGGAAGCTTGATTCTCCGTCCACTAATCGCCAGACATACACTTCACTCTCAACCCGGGTGTCCCCAATCATTATAACAATTACTAAGTTTGGTTACGTGGGTGCGCGCCCAATAAAGGCCCTGTTGCATTTATATTTGCTTTTGCTTTTCTCTGTTAGCTTTTATATATGAAATCAAGAGTTATTATTTCCTTGCAAATTTAAGAAAGGAGTGTAGTTCCCTGTAAAAATTCAATTTTCTTTCTCCCACAAAATTCAATTTTCTTTTAATAGAAACGCAGTGGTGCCTAGGGAAGTGGTGTTAAGAAATATTTTGAATAGTTGCAATGAATAGAAGTTCAGGTTAACCTTTGAATTTTGGTTTTGGTAATAAGCACAGTGAATACTATCATCATCCATGGTCTACGACTCTTCAACCTGCTACCAGTAGTAGATCTATGAAATACTACAGGAATGAAGGTAGTTTCCAAGCAGAAATTGGACAACTACCTGGGACGAGCACCAGGTCAGTCAGGTTGTGAGGACTATGTAGGCTAGTGGGCCGCTGGCAACAAGGTGGTCTGGCTTCAGGCCTTGCTTCTGGAGATCGAAGAATTTTAAACCGGTCCCCGGGTTGTCGTAGGTATATAAAGTGCTGCCGTGTGGATGATGTTCAAAGAATCGTAAGACGACAGCGTTTTGCTGTCGATGTTCACTGAATGAACACTAAGACGCTACCCTCACTAGTGTTCTTTGATGGCTGATAACTGTTATGGTCTTGTATCATTGTATTAGTGGTATGCAATACCAACAAGTTGATAAGTAAGACACGTGCAACACTTGGGTATCTTTATTGCCTAAATATTACGCCTGCAAAACAAGTCTTCAGTCGAATACAGGTGAATATAAAAGCGGAAACAGAAGAATAATCAATCTTGATGTGATAAATTCATGGTAGGAGGTGGTGAGTCTCTCAAGCCTCCTACCAAGGCTGAGGGACATATCACGTCAAAACTGCTGCTGCTTCTGTCTTCAGTTTTGTATTCACCTGTGTTCGACTGAAGAAGCCTGCTTGTTGTGTTATCAAAAATATTTAATACTGTATGTTGATAATGGTCATGATGGTATGGAGGGAAAGAGTGGTCTTGTTGGATAACTTTAAGTGGGTATGTTTAGTGTCTGTTTCAAGGAACTGGGACTACCCTCCTCAGTAAGGCAACTTGATGTTCCTTGCATTTCCCAGGCGCTGTATGACTTACGAATTTAACACTATCCTAACGAATATGTATCTGTGTATACACGGAGACGTGTGTGTACCGGGTATATGTGTATATTCAGATAAGTATATCTGTTCACACAGTGAGAGGTAAGTGTATCTGTATATACCTTGACGTTGTATACACTGGGAGATGTGATCTGTATACATACACAACGGTGTACGTCTGTGCATATACAAAGCTTTGCGTCTATGTACACCAATTTACTTTAACCTTACTATTACTGATTAAATGATGTTAGTGTACATATAAGTTGGAGCCTTAATGACTCACGTATAGTCGATCGGCTTTAAACCTGTTATCCCCACCTCTTCACCTCCCTTCCATTTCATCCCCAACTCCCCTACCTCTTCCCCACCACTCTCCCCTCTTTCTTCGCTCCCGTCCTTACATACACACAGGTAGCGGAGACATTCATCTTGGAGAAGACAGCCAGGAAAATCATTTCTTCTTTATTAAACAAAATTTGGTACATCAGCAGTGTGTTGCTGCCCTACTATGTTACGCTGTGAGAACATCAGCTGCCCTACTCTGATAGTTAAGTTGTGAGTACATCAGCAGTGTGCTGCTTCTTACTCTGATAGTTAAATTGTGGGAACACCCGCAGTGTGTTGCTGTCCGACTCTGTACGATCTCTACGTTGTGGGAACTAAAGTTATTTGTTTCCCTGTCAAATTCCATCACATAGGATGAGCTTTGTGCATGAGGTAATGAAATATGCCAGTCTGCATGATGATGGTGAAGGGCTCTGGATCCACTGAATTGGAGCTACCTTTTATTTCCTTGAATCAAACCATTCTCCAGGCGCTATATTACGCTTACGAGTTTAACGCTTTCACACGATTATAGAAATCAGAATGGCTTACAGCAGACACTACGGGACTGGGGTTGATGGGTTCAGGTTGTAGTGTCTCATGGTCGTGGGTTCACCAGGAAGTAGTACATGTCTTACAACCGTGGGTTCACCAGGAGGTAATATATGTCTCACCGCCGTGGGTTCACCAGGAGGTAATACATGTCTCACCGCCGTGGGTTCACCAGGAGGTGAGATGTCTCACCGCCGTGGGTTCACCAGGAGGTGAGACATGTCTCACCGCCGTGGGTTCATCAGGAGGTAATACATGTCTCACCGCCGTGGGTTCATCAGGAGGTAATACATGTCTCACCGCCGTGGGTTCACCAGGAGGTGAGACATGTCTCACCGCCGTGGGTTCATCAGAGGTAATACATGTCTCACCGACCGTGGGTTCATCAGGAGGTAATACATGTCTCACCGCCGTGGGTTCACCAGGAGGTAATACATGTCTCACCGCCGTGGGTTCATCAGGAGGTAATACATGTCTCACGCCGTGGGTTCACCAGGAGGTGAGACATGTCTCACCGCCGTGGGTTCACCAGGAGGTAATACATGTCTCACCGCCGTGGGTTCACCAGGAGGTAATACATGTCTCACCGCCGTGGGTTCATCAGGAGGTAATACATGTCTCACCGCCGTGGGTTCACCAGGAGGTGAGACATGTCTCACCGCCGTGGTTCATCAGAGGTAATACAGTCTCACCGACCGTGGGTTCATCAGGAGGTAATACATGTCTCACCGACCTGGGTTCACCAGGAGGTGAGACATGTCTCACCGACCGTGGTTCACCAGGAGGTGAGACATGTCTCATCGACCGTGGGTTCACCAGGGGGTGAGACATGTCTCACCGGCCGTGGGTTCACCAGGAGGTGAGACATGTCTCACGACCGTGGGTTCACCAGGAGGTGAGACATGTCTCACCGACCGTGGGTTCACCAGGAGGTGAGACATGTCTCACCGACCGTGGGTTCACCAGGAGGTGAGACATGTCTCACCGACCGTGGGTTCACCAGGAGGTGAGACATGTCTCACCGACCGTGGGTTCAACATGCGGCGCCAGTCTCTATGCAGAAATGGCGTCCAGGCGGAGATGATTTTCTTTGCTGAGCATAAATCAGAAGCAAGGAAGTTATCTAGGGGATTATCTGGTAAAATGTCGGAGGTGGGAAACAGGGAGCGGCCAACCCGGTGAATATTAAAGGTGCGCACTGTGTTATACTGTAGACCCAAAATACATTGTTAAACTGTAATACCACGATGCCCTGTTACACTGTAGCCCCCATGATGCACTGTTATACTGCAGCTCTGTAATGTTATAGCACCAGCCCATGATGCATTTACACTGTAACACCGTCATGCACTATTACACTGTAACCCCCATGATGCACTTATACTGTAACCCCATGTTGGACTTATACTATTAACCCCATGATGCATTAACTGTAGCCTCAGGATGCACTGTTACACTGTAACCCCCATGATGCATTATACTGTCTATTCACTGTATACCAACCATGATGCATTTACACTGTAGCCTCAGATGCACTGTACACTGTACCCCATGATGCACTGTATGACCCATGATTGTTACTTAACCACATGATGCATTAACTGTAGCCCCATGATGCACTGTTAATCCCATGTGTTGTACCCCTGGCTGGTTTGTGTACTCACTGGCCTGTTGTGTACTACCTGTGTGTACTCACCTGGCCTGGGTATTGTGTACTCACCTGGCCTGGGTTTGTGTACTCACCTGGCCTGGGTTTGTGTACTCACCTGGCCTGGGTATTGTGTACTCACCTGGCCTGGGTGTTGTGTACTCACCTGGCCTGGGTGTTGTGTACTCACCTGGCCTGGGTATTGTGTACTCACCTGGCCTGGGTGTTGTGTACTCACCTGGCCTGGGTGTTGTGTACTCACCTGGCCTGGGTATTGTGTACTCACCTGGCCTGGGTATTGTGTACTCACCTGGCCTGGGTATTGTGTACTCACCTGGCCTGGGTATTGTGTACTCACCTGGCCTGGGTATTGTGTACTCACCTGGCCTGGGTATTGTGTACTCACCTGGCCTGGGTATTGTGTACTCACCTGGCCTGGGTTGTGATCTGTGTACTCACCTGGCCTGGGTATTGTGTACTCACCTGGCCTGGGTATTGTGTACTCACCTGGCCTGGGTATTGTGTACTCACCTGGCCTGGGTATTGTGTACTCACCTGGCCTGGGTATTGTGTACTCACCTGGCCTGGGTATTGTGTACTCACCTGGCCTGGGTATTGTGTACTCACCTGGCCTGGGTATTGTGTACTCACCTGGCCTGGGTATTGTGTACTCACCTGGCCTGGGTATTGTGTACTCACCTGGCCTGGGTATTGTGTACTCACCTGGCCTGGGTATTGTGTACTCACCTGGCCTGGGTATTGTGTACTCACCTGGCCTGGGTATTGTGTACTCACCTGGCCTGGGTATTGTGTACTCACCTGGCCTGGGTATTGTGTACTCACCTGGCCTGGGTATTGTGTACTCACCTGGCCTGGGTATTGTGTACTCACCTGGCCTGGGTATTGTGTCACTCACCTGGCCTGGGTATTGTGTACTCACCTGGCCTGGGTATTGTGTACTCACCTGGCCTGGGTATTGTGTACTCACCTGGCCTGGGTATTGTGTACTCACCTGGCCTGGGTATTGTGTACTCACCTGGCCTGGGTTTGTGTACTCACCGGCCTGGGTATTGTGTACTCACCTGGCCTGGGTATTGTGTACTCACCTGGCCTGGGTATTGTGTACTCACCTGGCCTGGGTATTGTGTACTCACCTGGCCTGGGTATTGTGTACTCACCTGGCCTGGGTATTGTGTACTCACCTGGCCTGGGTATTGTGTACTCACCTGGCCTGGGTATTGTGTACTCACCTGGCCTGGGTATTGTGTACTCACCTGGCCTGGGTATTGTGTACTCACCTGGCCTGGGTATTGTGTACTCACCTGGCCTGGGTATTGTGTACTCACCTGGCCTGGGTATTGTGTACTCACCTGGCCTGGGTATTATGTCTTCACTTGCTTTTTGTGGGTTCACCTGGGTATTGTGGGTTCACCTGGTGAGAGGCAGATGCTAGTGTACTAGGAGCTACAACGAGAATAAAAGTCACCAAGCACTGAACTCATTCAACACAAGGAGGTGGAGGCTTGATCCTCAGTCCACTAATCACCGCCTGATCTTTGATCAGTCAAGCTGTTGGTGATTGCCAGAATAACAGAGAGAGAGAGAGAGAGGAGGAGGAGGCAGAGTTTTCCCGCCTGCCTTCACTCTGCATGCAGATGGTAATTATGTAAATAAAAAAATTAACAGTGTGCTTTTCTTGTAAGGAAACTTGGTGTGGTTTGTGCGGCGTTGGTACGCTGGCAGCAGCTGTTATCATTCGTAATGATAGAGCTCATTATAACTTGCTTCTACGAAAAAAGGTACAGCGTTCTTGGCGCGGACGCGCTGCTGCACCCGCAAGAAACATAATTTAGCTAAACAAAAAAAACTTGAGTGATATGACGCATTTACCAGCTGTTTCCGTGGCCAAGGAACTTTAAGATGACCGGAAAATTCCCTCCGGATGCGGTCGTTTTAGATGCTGAAACTGTTAAAATATAAGAGAGAACCCCTGCCTCATACTTAATGTTTTGCATAATGGTTTAAATTGCAAACGCAAACTCGGGAAGAGAACAGATGTGGCAACATCGATCAACGCCAGGTATAGTGCACACTGTAGATGAGTAAGATACAAGTGCACGCTGTTCTCTGTCTGGATGTCACCAGGACTTTTCGTTTGTGTACGATATGTTGAAATCTCAAGGTGGATGCATCAGAATGAACCAGTATTTAAATATTTAAGCTTCTACTTCGTGAGTCACTGTCACGAAGCAAAGCTGACAGTCTCGCTCGATGTCACATGATAAAATAAGAGCAAGCCAGCCGGTGCCATTAGATTGGTCTTTAATAATCTATGATTTTGTACTTAAGACACGTGCACTAGTGTTCTGCACCTGGCCTCCTTTACTAGCATCATCTCACTCACCAGGTATTGCTTCACCAATGCAAATACGACCCTGTACTACTTCTTAGACCCAGTAGTATTTATTCCACTACAGACCCGTCACTATTTCAAACTAGTGTCCAGATGCTGGTCGGTCCTTGTACTATGTCAAGTACATACCAGCAAACTTCAGCTCCTTATCTCTTCTAGTGTTTCTTGGTCACATCCCGAGTAGTGTCACTCGCGCTTCGTCAGTGAAAATCAACACGGAGTCAGAGACTGGAGATCCTTTCTGATGAACCTACTAGAAATATATGCTGAGTTATCAAAAAAAGTATTAAAAGATATGTATGTGTGGAACATATATTCATGGACTGCAAGAAAACACTTCTCACGGTTCCCACCAGTGATTGATCCATAAGCTAGAAGAGCATGGAGAGGTGAAATGGAAAACACTCCAGCGGAACAAAGACTCAACACACAGTAGAAAGAGTAACAGATTCGAAGGCAGTGTCAGGGTGAATGAGGGTAACAAGTGGGCTGTCTCGGCGATAATACTATGGCCATTACTCTGCCTGATATATGGATCAAATCCTAAGTGTTTGTAGACGATGTGAAATTATTGAGAAGAATACGATTGTGAGAGGACAGAGACGGTCTAGATGGAAATTACGGCGTGTTGGTAGGGTAGGTCAAGCAAGTCGCTGCAAAATTTCAAGCCGAATAATTGCTAAATTATGCAGTTCGGAGAAAAAGAAGGAAGATCAGAGACGGAGTATAGATTAGAAACTACAAAATATATTTAGGGAGGAGCATATTTGCCGTATACCTCTGAAGTCTTGTGCCAAGCTAGCGAATCTCAGAATAGCCTGTAAAAACTTGAAGAAAAAATTCTTTAAGACTGATGGTCACAGAGGTGACACCCACACCTGTACCTGGTCAGCCAGGTGGCACCCAACACTTGTATTCCTGCACCACGATGGTCAGCCAGGTGACGTCACATACCTGTACCCATGCACCACGATGGTCAGTCAGGTGTGGCGCCACATATCTGTACCCATGCACCACGATGGTCAGTCAGGTGACGCCACATACCTGGTACCCATGCACCACGATGGTCAGTCAGATGACGCCACATACCTGTACCCATGCACCACGATGGTCAGTCAGGTGACGCCACATACCTGTACCCATGCACCACGATGGTCAGTCAGGTGACGTCACATACCTGTACCCATGCACCACGATGGTCAGTCAGGTGAAGCCACATACCTGTACCCATGCACCACGATGGTCAGTCAGGTGACGCCACATACCTGTACCCATGCACCACGATGGTCAGTCAGGTGACGCCACATACCTGTACCCATGCACCACGATGGTCAGTCAGGTGAAGCCACATACCTGTACCCATGCACCACGATGGTCAGTCAGGTGACGCCACATACCTGTACCTATGCACCACGATGGTCAGTCAGGTGAAGCCACATACCTGTACCCATGCACCACGATGGTCAGTCAGGTGGCGCCACATACCTGGACCCATGCACCACGATGACATGTAGGTACTGAAACCAGGATTAGCGCTTAATCTGTCGGTGGTGCCCGGTCTCATTGCTGCCACTAATAACACTTTACACAATACCCAGTAACTCTGATTTCAGGGTAAAGATTAACTCAAGCGGCCGTCAAGCAGTGTTGATATTTCACTGCAGGTAAGCGTTAGACAGGTACACGAGTGAGAGTGGTTGGGCGCTATTAGGGTCTGCCCAGCATGGCCCAGTTAGCATACTGAATTGAAGAAAACACACGCTGCTGAATCAAAGCTTTTATCAGGTCATGAAATTCCTCGAGAAGGCTCTGACAGTGCTCCAATAAAGGCTTCGGCCGCATACGCCCTTTTCTATTCAGTGTAGTTGGCAGTAGTCCATTCAGATCCAGGCCTTCTGCGATGCTCCTCGGTTTTTATGTTCTTGTGTAAGTGTAAATAGTGGAGTCATTTGGGATCGAACCTTTCTAACCTGGGATTCGGTTAACATGTCGCCTTGTTTAGACAATTCTGTACAACCTTTCTAGCTTGACAGTTTTGCTCCTTTTAAAATTACTTTGCGATTATATATGATAATGGCGTGAATCTGATTAAAAGAAAGTATTAATAGGTATTATAAGTAGAGAGATTTATTTGAACATTAAACAGAACCTCTATGTTTTTTGGAATAAAAACATCCATAACTGTATTGTAATAATAAATAATTACAAATAATATTTGTCCCTGTAATATTTTCCTGTCCTTCCTTGATCCCTTGCAGTGCTTTTCTTGTTATTCCTGCGTAGCTTTTGTACTAGTCTTTTTTACAGTACTGTGTCAGAAGCCTTCTTACAGTCCAATAAAATGCAATCTACTCATCCCCCCCCTCTCTCTCTCTCTCTCAGGTTTGTGACAGGATTTTCCATACTTGAATCCGTGCTGGCTGTCATGATTAAACCCACCCTTTCTAGGTGCTTCACCACTCTTCTCCTGATAATTTTCTCCATAGCTTTACATGTTAGTGACACTGGTCTGTAGTTTAATTCTGTCTGTCTCCTTTCTTAAAGCTTGGGACTACATTTGCAGTCTTCCACACCTATGGCAGTTGCCCTTTTTCGATAGACTTGTTGAAGATTATTGCTAGCGCACACACACTACCTGTGCTGGCCCCACCGCTTTCGAGGTATCTAGCTCACATGAGTTTCTTCACTTCCTCCCAGGTTGTGTATTGTTTCCAACACTTGCTGGTGCACTCTACCGCCCTGGTTTCCTGGAAGCCTTTCTGTCTCCGAGAATACCTCCCAAAATCTCATGCTGAGCTCTTCGCAGACTCTTTGGTCATTCCTTGTGTGTGTGTACGTGTGTGTGAGAGGAGAGAGGGAGAAAGAGATGGATGAAGGTCTACAGGGTAATAGTGAGATAACCAAGAGTATTTGTTTCCTTACAGGTATGTACTGTGGTGAGGCTGGTGACCCCTCACCCGCGCGCACACAACACATCCTCACTCACCAGTTATGTTCATTGGGTGTTCCAACGAGCAAGCACCATCTCACTCACCAGGTATGATCATTGCATATTCCGTCGAACAAGCACCGCCTCACTCACCAGTTATGATCAGTGAATGTTCCGTCGAACAAACTCTGCATGAACCACCATCACTTGGCATTACCCGAAAGATTTCCTCTGTCACAGTTTGCTCTACCAATATATTTATCTGCTGCTGGAAAAGGTGAAAGGTGATGAAGGGAATGTGTGTTGATGGAGGACAGAAGAACAGGTAGGTAATGGGAGGTGAAGGGAAAGCTGACTAGGTGAGTGGTGAAGGGAAGGCTGACTAGGTAAATGAAATAGGTGATGAAGGGGAGGCTGACCAGGTAAGTGACGTAGGTGATGAAGGGAAGGCTGACCAGGTAAGTGACGTAGGTGAAGGGAAAACTGACTAGGTAAATGAAATAGGTGAAGGGGAGGCTGACCAGGTAAGTGACGTAGGTGAACGGAAGGCTGACTAGGTAAGTAACATAGGTGATGAAGGGGAGGCTGACCAGGTAAATGGCGTAGGTGGTGAAGGAAAGGCTGACCAGGTAAGTGACGTAGGTGAAGGGAAGGCTGACTAGGTAAGTGACATGGGTGATGAAGGGAAGGCTGACCAGGTAAGTGACGTAGGTGAAGGGAAGGCTGACTAGGTAAGTGACGTAGGTGATGAAGGGAAGGCTGACCAGGTAAGTGACGTAGGTGAAGGGAAGGCTGACTAGGTAAGTGACGTAGGTGATGAAGGGAAGGCTGACCAGGTAAGTGACGTAGGTGATGAAGAGAAGGCTGACTAGGTAATTGACGTAGGTGATGAAGGGAAGGCTGACCAGGTAAGTGACATAGGTGATGAAGAGAAGGCTGACTAGGTAAGTGACGTAGGTGATGAAGGGAAGTCTGACCAGGTAAGTGGCGTGGGGGTAACGGAAGGCTGACCAGGTAAGTGGCAAATGTGGTGGTGGTTTATTCGTCAAGAAACCTGACAGGTGTTTCCTGACACGGGTCTTGGTCGTCAGGAAACCTGACAGGTGTTTTATGTCACTGTTTGCGATACTGTTTGACACTTCAAACGAGGAGAGGAGTTATCTTAAAGCTTGTCACGGACTCTTGATCCAGGCAATTGGAGCTGCCTTATTCTTCCTCGGATCAAATCTGATTATTTACCCACATCTCCCATTCAGTATGTTCTGTATGACCCATACGGGTTTAGTTCTTCGTGAATGCAATAGTAATGTTAATGCCTAGAAAGGGAGCCGGTGGTCGAGTTCTGTAGCGCTGTTACTTTAACGGGTTTAGTTCTTTGTGTATGAATATACTAATTGCCTGCTACAACAGTAATGCATCAGGTGAATTAGGTGTATGTTGATACAAACTGACATGTGTGTACTCACCTATTTGTGGTTGCAGGGGTCGAGTCATAACTAATAGCCCCGCCTCTTCGCTGGTCTCTACTAGGTCTACTATCTCCCTTCACTATGAGCTTTGTCGAACCTCTTCTTAAAGCTGTGTATGGATCCTGCCTCCACTACATCACTCTCCGGATTGTTCCACTTCATGAGAACTCTACGACTGAAGAAATACTTCCTGACATCCCTGTGACTCATCTTAGTTTTCAACTTCCAGCTGTGACCCCATGTTGTGTGTGTGTGTGTTTCATACACATTAGATACTTGCCCGGAAACGCTTGCACTGAAGCACACAGAAAACTGCACAAAAACACAGCTGTAACCGGTAACAGTTCTTCGTCATACTGATATTCTTCAAGACGGATTGAAGCACACACTGGTCCTGTCTAGTGATGCACGTACCCTGCAACTCGACACACATGCACATGAACTCCCCTACATAAACGCATTACTCATACACATGAGAACATGTGCTCACAGGTGTTCATACGAATTTAAGAGCACATCCACGTACGCATGAATTCACGTACAAGCTTACAATGACATACGCACTATTACATCACACACATACATGAACGAACGTATAAGCACACGATAACAAGCACGCGCAGAGCTGTACTTATAAACACGTACAAGATAACTTGTACATACAAAAGAACGCACATGCAAGCACATAATCACATGTACATAAGTACATATACATATAGAATAGGTTACAAAAGTACATAGTGCTACAAATGTACCAACATGTATGATAGATTATATATATATATATATATATATATATATATATATATATATATATATATATATATATATATATATTTGTATGATAGATTAAATATACAAGCATGTTTAATAACGCAAATATGTAAACAAGTATGATAGAGTAAATATACAAGTATATATGATGGATTAAATACATAAGCATATGTGATAGATTAGATATACAAAATTGAAAGATAGATCAAATATACAAACTTGTATGATAGATATTTAACGTAAGACAGGAAGCGACGACCTTATCTCCGCTTCTGTAGTCACAGTCACACAAAAGTAAATTTCAATGTGTAATTGACAGCACAAAAGCACATGAGCAGTGGCCACACAATGCTGGGTCTCATGGATGAAGGGCCAGACAGTCTGAGACACGAAACATCAAGCTTGGCAAGTGCAACTAATAGAGTTCCTTAAGTATGTCGTCAGTCTAAGGCCCCTTTTCCCCATAATGTTCCTAGTATCTGTGAACAGTGTTCGCGCACGATGAAAAGAATTTTTGAAAAAAAAAGAGATGTGAATGTAAAAAAAAAAAGGCACAATACCGTGACTGGAACAATACACAAATAACCCGCACGTAGTAGAGAGAAGCTTATGACAACGTTTCTGTTCGACTTGGACCATTTACAAGTTACACTAACACAAAAGAGTGAGGGAGACATTATAAACTGGCTCCCTCACTCAAATTATGTGAATGTAAGAATGTAGGGGACTACATAAAAACCTAGAGAGATTATATAATTAATCTAGTAAGTTTTAACACTGACATGGTAAAGGACACAAGACAGTACGTTTCTGAGGAGGGAAGCAGCTCCTGGATGCACAGAAAATGACCTGGTGATGGACAACGATCAGGATGACATTAAAAGCTGAAGAAAAGGCCTCTTCGGATCGCTTTTCCTTCATAGAGAGATAGAGAGAATTAAATCTACCCTTTCTCTCCTTGGGCCGAATCTGATTACCTTCCAATCCTCAGGTGCTTGTCGCCTGTCCCCTGATTAAAATACAGTAACCTTCATCTAATAAAATATTGAAACTCGATTAAGGAGGACATTAACTCTTTGTCTTGAGGGAATGAGTTACGAAGAAAAAAAAAATAGGAGTTCGGCCTTTTGTCACTATAGAAACTAAGAAATAGAAGGAAATTGGCCTTTTATCAGAGTTGAAACATGAACAAGGAGTCATTGCAAATTACACGGCAAAAAAAAATAGAGCCAAGGGTGTACTAGAAAGTACTTTTTCAGATCTTAAGTGACAAGGACAGGGTTATTTCATGTCTTTGGAAAGTTAAGACGAACCAATAGCTGTAGCTCAACCCCGCAAACTTAAAATAGATGATATTTCACACGAGAGCGTAATATACTTAATCCCTGGGGAATGCATTAACACACGGGTAATTACAAAGAAATACTACGCCTTCCTACGCAATCCTTGGTTATGATTATAATAATTCTTATGCAATAATATATACGTACACATACATGCATACAGAAATATATGCACACAATTTCGTACATAAGTACATACACAAATACGTATATAAGAAAACACTTACGGACAAAATACGTACGTACAAATACACCAAAAACACACAGTATAATGGGCCAATCACCCAAAGCGCATGCAAAAACAATGTGCATTTCATAAAGTAGATTATTCTGCTGAGGATACAAAAATAGTTTTATGAAAAATGTTGCTCCGTGTATGAGAAATGTGACCACTTTTCATTTGAGGTAAACTGGTAGCGCATCTATTTTTTTTTTTTTTTTTTGCACTGCTAGTTATTGTATTTTTTTTAGTATGCCCTAAAGGAGACCGTGTAGTGAGGCGAGACATGGTCGTCTTTTGACACTTTTTTGCAGGATACCAGGCAATGTATCACTAGTGTGAGACAAGGATACATGTCCTGCAGCATACCAGTCACAATATCTAGTGTGTGTGTTAAAAACTCAGACTTAACGATTAAGTGGAGTGGTGGAAAGTGTTGTAAAGTGGTGTGAAGTGTTTTCTCAAGAGGTGTTGTCTCTGCCATGGAACTTCCGGCATTGTTTCACTCCTCCAAACATCAGTGTTGTCTCAGCTGCAGAATCTCCAGTATCGTTCCATTTCTCCAAACACCAGTGTTGTGTCTCAGCTACAGAACCTCCAGTATCGTTTGACTCCTCCAAACACCAGTGTTGTGTCTCAGTCGTGAAACTTCCAGCATCATTCCAAGAATATTTGTTGTGCTTTGTCCAGCGCTAACCAAAAAAAAAAAAAAAAGAAATTTTAAAGGCCCAATAATGAAGCGGCATTACGTAAGTAGAGGTGTAAACGAGCAAGTCTGAGCAAGTGCTAACGAGACAATACACAGCCCCCCTTCCCCCACACACACTCCCACTCATTCACTCTTCTTGCTTCACTCTTAAACTAGGGATTCTATTCGTAGATAAAGAAAAAATATCAATAAATTAAGTTCTTGTAATTTTTTGTTTTGACGAGAAGCATATCCTGACTTTGATGTTGAATGATTTCTTGAGATAAGATACTGTGTGGTGACCATGACTGGGAATTATGTTGTGGGTGGTGAATAGTGTTGTGGGGATAGGTGGTATGGTGAAGGATTGTTGTGGTAATGGCCGGTAAGGAGGGAAAGGTTGTATGGGTAAGTAGTTGGGAGGGAGGATTCTTAAGGGATATGAGGTAAAGAGGGGAAGTATTGCAGGGGCAGGTGGTGAATAGGAAAATTGCTTTGAAGGTGAAGGGTGGTAGGGAGGGGAATTATTTTTCTGAATTTTAGAAAGTTGGGAGATCTAGTAGACGATGTGTGTTGTTAGAAGATGACTGCAGGTAGTGTTATCTCTGCTGATAATCTAAGAGGAGAAAAGGTAGTAAGTATTCAGCGTAACAGATTTAATATCAATATGATTTTACTGTGAAGCGCTGAATCCGCTTGGTTCATTCAGCGCAGGTACTGGAGGCTCAGTCCTCCGTCCGCTAAGCCCGAAAGACGCGCTATCGAATTCTACTAACATTTAAATTTTAAATCACTGTAACTAATGGAAGCCTTTTACGTAAATAGCAGTATATATTTTAGCCTTAGTACCACACAAACCTTTCTCCCTTGTTTTGTAAAAAAATAAAATAATTCTTCTTTGTTGAGTGGGTACACATATCCAGGGAGAGATCACACGAGGTCCGACATGAAGCGCTGAGGCGCTTCAAGAAATCTTCGGCTTGGACGTTTTTACAATTTCTTGATCCAACCAATGTAAAGTTTCTGCGCCAGAGTCCCAGCCGACGGGTCCTGATCCTATTGAAAATGTCATTTATGCCTCCTGAAGGCCCCTGATGTCATTGAAATGTCTGTTATTCCTCCCTGTAGTGTATGAGGTGTGATCTCCAGGGCTGGTGGGGCCGCCCCAATCACTACTGGTGGAGGTAGAGGCAGCAAGGAAGGAGGCAGTGGAGGTTCCGAGGCTGGGACAGACTCGGGAGGTAAGGGGCAACATCAGGGAAGAAAAATAAGGAGGGGCAGAGCGACGAACGGGAGATGTAGAACATGTACTGATCTTGGTCGGGCAGGCAGAAGGTTGGTGTAAGGATAAATGGAGTGAGGAAGATTGAGGTTGTCTAGGGATGGGGAGTTGAGGGAGGATACGAATGAGGGTAGTAGTAGGGATAAGGTTGGTAAGGGAAGGTTAGGGATGAGGTGAGGGGAGGTTAGGGATGAGGCAAGAGGGGAGGTTAGAGATGAGGTAAGAGAAGGGGAGGTTAGGGATGAGGTGAGAGGGGAGGTTAGGGACGAGGTGAAGGAGGGGAGGTTAGGGATGAGGTGAGAGAGGGGAGGTTAGGGATGAGGTGAGAGAGGGGAGGTTAGGGATGAGGTGAGAGAGGGGAGGTTAGGGATGAGGTGAGACAGGGGAGGTTAGGAATGAGTGAAGAGAAGGAAGTTAGATGAAGGAGGAGAAGGGGGTTAGGATGAGGTGAGAAGAGGGAGTTAGGGATGAAGAGTGAGGGAAGGTTAGATGAGTGAGAAGAAGGCATTAGTGCAGATGAAGTTTAGAGAGGGAGAGTTAGGCATGAGAAAGAGATGGGAGATTGAGGATGAAGAGTGAGAGAGGGAGTTAGGGATGAGGTGAGAAGGAGGTTAGGGATGAGGTGAAGAGGAGTTAGGGATGAGAGAGAGGGAGTTAAGGATGAGTGAAGATGGTTAGGATGAGGTGAGACAGGGGAGGTTAGGAATGATGTCAGTCTTAAAGACTGAAGGAAACAAAGATGAAGGAGGGATTTGAAGTGTGGATATATGACTGAGGCTGTGAAGGATGGGAGATGGGGATGTAAGAGTGAGGGAAGGTGTTGACAGCCTGACTGTCTGCATAGACAGCCCATGCTGTCTGCCAGCTGAGTTTCTCTCCCTCGCAAGGCGCATGACCCTGGGCCATGGCCACAAAGGATGGGAGATGAGGATGTAAGAGTGAGGGAAGGATGGGATATGGGGATGTAAGAGTGAGGGAAGGATGGGAGATGGGGATGTAAGAGTGAGGGAAGGATGGGAGATGGGGATGTAAGAGTGAGGGAAGGATGGGAGATGGGGATGTAAGAGTGAGGAAGGATGGGAGATGGGGATGTAAGAGTGAGGGAAGGATGGGAGATGGGGATGTAAGAGTGGGGGAAGGATGGGAGATGGGGATGTAAGAGTGAGGAAGGATGGGAGATGGGGATGTAAGAGTGAGGGAAGGATGGGAGATGGGGATGTAAGAGTGAGGGAAGGATGGGAGATGGGGATGTAAGAGTGAGGGAAGGATGGGAGATGGGGATGTAAGAGTGAGGGAAGGATGGGAGATGGGGATGTAAGAGTGAGGAAAGGATGGGAGATGGGGATGTAAGAGTGAGGGAAGGATGGGAGATGGGGATGTAAGAGTGAGCTGGGAACAGATGAGGGGAAGAAGGAAGTCAAAGATTCTTTTATATAGAAAGAAGGAAAGAAGGTAGTGATTTAAGAATTGATTGAAAATCTGAACCGAAGAGGGTGGATGGGGAAATGATAAAGAAAGATGAAGGGTGGATGAAGGAGAACGAAGATTGAACGAAGGCAGGTGAAGGAAAGTGAGCACGAATCTAAAGGAGAAAAATTAACATGAATTCTAGTAGAGAAGATGATAATATAGTAAGAAGAAAGAAGAGAAATTGAGGGATGACAATTGAAAATATATTGGTCAAGGGAGGGAAGAAAGTGAATAAAGAGATAAAAAAGCTGACAAGATTAACAGAGGGAGGGGGATTGAAGAGATAGAGGGAGGAATGATGGTGGGGGGGGGGGTTGTGGAAGGGGCTTCAGGAAGAGCATTGATGATAGATGGAGGAAGAGATTTAGATAGATCATAAATCTCTGAATTACTGTTTCTCCCTTTTCACCTCACTACTACTGTTCTCCCTTGCTCCCTAACACACCCCTACCCTACTCTCTCATACACCCTAACAGGAAGGATATAGGAAAGCAATGGTTTGGTAATAGAGTTGTGGATGAGTGGAACAAACTCCCGAGTACCGACATAGAAGCTAAGACGTTGTGTAGTTTTAAAAATAGTTTGGATAAATACATGAGTGGGTGCGGGTGGGTGTGAGTTAAACCTGACTAGCTTGAGCTACTAGGTCAGATGCCGTGCTCCTCCCTTAACTGACCTGACTAGGTTAAGGCATTGGCTTAAGCCGGTGGGAGAATTGGACTTGCCTCGCATGGACTAGTAGGCCAGCTGCAGTGTTCTTTCGTATGTTCTTACTCTCATACACCCTAACACACCCCTACACCCTCTTCCCTCCCTCTGTCTCTTAAAACATTTTGTATAGAGTTGTTGAATGGCAAGACAAATAGGATAAAAAAAAACAAAATGTGCTGAGCATATGTATATATACAGACGACGTTTCGCACTTAAGTAGCGCTCTACTTGATGCTCTTTGTTCTCAGCACATGGTATCCTTTTACCATATTTGTGTCGAGTCACTGCACCTCACATGTCTTATTGCAGCAAGTTTGTGTATATACTTGGCAGCCGTATTTGGTAAAGTTATATTCCACTCTTCAACTGTGTGTGATGTTTCTGCACTACTTGGAAACTGCCCTCAAGGGTGTTCTAAACAAATGCGTTGAAAACAAACCAAGTTTACAAACAAGCCTTTACGCACGCACATAGACCAAAACATCTACGAAACACATGCAATTCTGGTGAAGTAAATATATGCAAACTGCCTCGTAAACACCCCAAAATGTGGGCGGTTAGGTGGAGAGAGGAGACAAGAGGAAAAGGAAGGAGGGAAGGGAAGAAGAGAGGGGGATGAATTCGTCCCAACTCAAGTTTTGTTCTCGGGGAAGGTGAAGGAAGCGGAGGAAGAGGCGGCAGCGAGTCGAGGAGGAGGAGGAAAGCCCTTGGAGAAGTTACTTGGAAAAGTAAAAGTTTGTGGTGCTTATGATAACAGTGGAGAAGGAAGTAGGTCTCGACGTGCTGGTTACCGCTTCGGATCATCGGGGAGTGGGTTGGGATCAATGTCCTGCCTCGCTGCAACTTACTGTCTGTGTGGATGGACGTGGAGGGAGAGAGGGACAGTGTGAGTGTATGCACACGTGAGAGTGCGGGTAAGGCGGTGTTTGGGGGGCGTGAGAGTGTTTGCGTATGTGTGTGTGTACGCTTGCTCACTTTCACAAGCACGCTTGTTCTTTCCCTATAGACAAAAAGAAAGGGTCAAAGTTCGATGTCTTAGTAGAACCATTATTTATGATATTTTTAACTACCGTTTCTGGGCCAAATAGGCCTAGCTGGGGGACCATTCATAAAATAAAGTGGTTCTGTGAGCTTCATGGGGGCTACATAACGGAGAGAAGTGGCTAACACTGAGAATTATTTATGTTAAAAGTGCCTTACTGAGTGTTGATGGACGAGGATGGGAAAGATGGAAGATGATAAGGATAGGGGCGAGCTGAAAAAATAATGTAAGGATCGCTGGGATAGATACAGAAGGTGTATAACACTAGATTAAAATGAGAATAAAATAGGTATAGGGTAAGAGAAAAAAGAATAAATAGTTATTGAACAAGATAAATGACCGTGATTAACAGGCTATTAACTGTGAGTCCTACTCTGAGACAGGACTAGGAGCGATGATCCTCGGAGCGGTAAACAAGTAAAGTTATCACAATTGTCTTAACCTAACACACTTCACAATACGCTCTTTGAATTTGTAGTGGTACCTGTCGTGAACTCTAGGAAACTTTAAGAAATTATTTTAATATTCACCATTTTAATGTTATCTAACTTAATGTGAGAAAAAGTTAGTTTAATCAGGTGCTTGTTATTATGATTGTTTTGTCATGCACTTGTCATGTTTTGACTGGGGGGGGTAGTTTTAGAATGAAGTATTGGTCCCAGCACTCCTGTTTCTTCCTCCTTATATTACCAGGTGTTTAGCTTATTTTGAGGGTTACTCTTAGCCTCACCTTGTCCCTCACTTCTTCCTACTCCCCTCCCAACACTTCCCTTCCCCCTCACCTGACATTGCACTTCTTTCATACCTACCGATGGAAATAAATGGTATAAAATACCGACACAATGGAAAAATAAACACATAAGCAGTATAATGTGATCCTTTATTGACAACGTTTCGCCCACGCAGTGGGCGAAACGCAATAAAGGATCACATTATACTGCTTATGTGTTTATTTTTCCTTTCATACCTACCACTTCCCAATCATTTCACTTTCCTCTCATTCCACTTTCCTTCCAAGACCTCCCTCCCAATACCCTCCCTCTACTTTCCTCCCGAAACCTCCCCGTACTTCCCATTAAAAAAAAAAAAACGCTTAAATGAAAACTGCATCAGGAGGGGCGGTGAAGCCTAAATCAAATACTGGAGAGTGAGATAAGTGAATATTTAGTCGTGATGAGTGAAGTAGACCGGGACACTGCTGGCCGGAGGGTTGTGCTGGCAGGCTATATAACAGTGGGAGGGCGGGGGGTTGTGCTGGCAGGCTATATGACAGTGGGAGGGCGGGGAGGGTTGTGCTGGCAGGCTATATAACAGTGGGAGGGCGGGGGGTTGTGCTGGCAGGCTATATAACAGTGGGAGGGCCGGGGGGTTGTGCTGGCAGGCTATATACAGTGGGAGGGCGGGGAGGTTGTGCTGGCAGGCTATATAACAGTGGGGGGCGGGGGTTGTGCTGGCAGGCTATATACAGTGGGAGGGCCGGGGGGTTGTGCTGGCAGGCTATATGACAGTGGGAGGGCCGGGGAGGTTGTGCTGGCAGGCTATATAACAGTGGGAGGGCCGGGGGGTTGTGCTGGCAGGCTATATAACAGTGGGAGGCGGGGAGGTTGTGCTGGCAGGCTATATAACAGTGGGAGGGCCGGGGAGGTTGTGCTGGCAGGCTATATAACAGTGGGAGGGCCGGGGAGGGTTGTGCTGGCAGGCTATATAACAGTGGGAGGGCCGGGGGGTTGTGCTGGCAGGCTATATAACAGTGGGAGGGCGGGAGGTTGTGCTGGCAGGCTATATAACAGTGGAGGGCGGGGGGTTGTGCTGGCAGGCTATATAACAGTGGGAGGGCGGGGGTTGTGCTGGCAGGCTATATAACAGTGGGAGGGCCGGGGAGGTTGTGCTGGCAGGCTATATAACAGTGGGAGGGCCGGGGGTTGTGCTGGCAGGCTATATAACAGTGGGAGGGCGGGGGTTGTGCTGGCAGGCTATATAACAGTGGGAGGGCGGGGGTTGTGCTGGCAGGCTATATAACAGTGGGAGGCGGGGGGTTGTGCTGGCAGGCTATACAACAGTGGGAGGGCGGGGGGTTGTGCTGGCAGGCT
This sequence comes from Cherax destructor, assembly GCA_009830355.1. Lineage (NCBI taxonomy): Eukaryota > Metazoa > Arthropoda > Malacostraca > Decapoda > Parastacidae > Cherax > Cherax destructor. Next base: position 396,447 of record WNWK01000421.1, on the reverse strand, counting down.
ATATAACAGTGGGAGGGCCGGGGGGTTGTGCTGGCAGGCTATATAACAGTGGGAGGGCCGGGGGTTGTGCTGGCAGGCTATATAACAGTGGAGGGCCGGGGGGTTGTGCTGGCAGGCTATATGACAGTGGGAGGGCCGGGGGTTGTGCTGGCAGGCTATATAACAGTGGGAGGGCCGGGGGTTGTGCTGGCAGGCTATATAACAGTGGGAGGGCGGGGGTTGTGCTGGCAGGCTATATAACAGTGGGAGGGCGGGGGTTGTGCTGGCAGGCTATATGACAGTGGGAGGGCCGGGGTTGTGCTGGCAGGCTATATGACAGTGGAGGGCCGGGGGTTGTGCTGGCAGGCTATATGACAGTGGAGGGCCGGGGGTTGTGCTGGCAGGCTATATGACAGTGGAAGGGCGGGGGTTGTGCTGGCAGCTATATGACAGTGGAAGGCCGGGGGTTGTGCTGGCAGGCTATATGACAGTGGAAGGACCGGGGGTTGTGCTGGCAGGCTATATGACAGTGGAAGGGCCGGGGGGTTGTGCTGGCAGGCTATATGACAGTGGAAGGCCGGGGGTTGTGCTGGCAGGCTATATGACAGTGGAAGGGCCGGGGTTGTGCTGGCAGGCTATATGACAGTGGAAGGCCGGGGGGTTGTGCTGGCAGGCTATATGACAGTGGAAGGGCCGTGGGGCTTGTGCTTGGCAGGCTATATGACAGTGGAAGGGCCGGGGGGTTGTGCTGGCAGGCTATATGACAGTGGAAGGGCCGGGGGGTTGTGCTGGCAGGCTGTATAACAGTGGGAGGGCGGGGGTTGTGCTGGCAAGCTATATAACTGTGGGAGGGCGGGGGGGTTGTGTTGGAAGGCTATATTACAGTGGGGGGTTGTGCTGGCAGGCTATATAATAGTGGGAGGGTGGGGGTTGTGTTGGCAGGCTATATAACAATGGAATGGCAGGGGAAGGGGGCTGTGCTGGCTAGATATATAAGAGAGGAGGGGTTGTGTTGGCTGGCTATATGAGAGAGGGAGGGGTTGTGCTGGCTGGCTATATAACATTGGGCGGGGTGGTTGTGCTGCATTCCAGCAAGAGTGTTGGACAAACATCTGAAGTCACTACCTGACCAGCCGGGTTGTGGTTCTTACGTCGGTTTGCGTGCACCCAGCAGTAACAGCCTGGTTGATCATTCCCTGATCCACCGCGAGGCCTGGTCATGGACCGGGCCGCGGGGGCGTTGACCTTGGAACACCCTCCAGGTATGGAGGCCGGGGGTTGGCTTGCTATGTACCAGAGGGGTTGTGTGGTTGTGTTAGCGGGGGGTTGTGTTGGCTGGCTATGTATCTGAGGGAAAAGGCTGTGCTAGCTGGTTATGTAACAGGGAGGGGGTTATGCTGGTTTGCTATGTAACAAACTGAGTGCGAGGAGGTTGTGCTGCCTGGCTATGTAACAGAGGAAATGGTAGGTTGTGCTGGCTGGCTGTATAAAGAGGAAGGTGGGAGGTTGTGCTGAGTGCTATATAGCAAAGGGAGTGGGTGGGTGGGGTTGTGATGAGGTTTATATAACAAAGGGGGTGGTTGTGCACTTTTGGGACTGAAGGCCAAACTTCCTGCTCACTGAGAGATGTACTATGGGGTAGACGGGACTGTTGTCTGGTAATAACCAGATGATCACCTTGGTAATTCTTCTTGCTCTTTAGAATATATATATATATATATATATATATATATATATATATATATATATATATATATATATATATATATATATAATGTGCCGAATAGGTAAAACTTGCTATTTTGGCTTAAATATCAACACCTTGCCGAATAAGGCAAGCGATAATATGTACATATATGCAATAATTTCGCAAAAATCATTGTGAACCTACCGAAAAAATAGATTTCATTGTGCTTGTTTATTATTAAATTATTGTTAACGTATCTAAAATATATTTAGTTGGGTTAGGCTAAATTAAATTGCGTTTGTTGTAATAAGGTTAGGTAGGTTTTCAAAGTTTCTCTTCGTTCAAAATTATAAATTTTTACATTAACATAAATGAAAAACAATATATTTAAACGTATAAGAAATTTAAGAATTTAAATGAGTTCTTCTAATTAGTTTACCTAATGCAGATATATATATATATATATATTTATATATATATATATATGTATCTATTAATTATATTGCAAGAACGTAAACAGGTGATATCAAAATATCAGACAACCATAAATACTCGTGACTACCATTATCATAGTTCCTGATATGAAGTCTACTAATTTATTTTTCATAGTAGTTTTATATATATATATATATATATATATATATATATATATATATATATATATATATATAATGTGTGTGCATTATATGAGCCTGCAAATAGGTGGCCATAACCACGTGTTTGCAGGTTCTCCTGCTTGCTCTGTATAACTTGTGGCGGGCATCTGACTCCGGAACACATTTTGAATGTCCTCGGCTTAGGCATTTTTGCTTTCATCATGGTGTTATAATTTCCAAGTTGACTGTAGGAAACTCGAATACATTTTAGCACAGCGTTTTGACATTAACAATTTAAAGGCATTTATAACTAGTTCTTGTTCATGCTAGTTTCTTTATTGTTTGGTAATTTTGTCTTTGTTTTTAATATGTTGTATATAATCTTTTGATGCCAAGAACGCTGAATGATCTACACAGTCAAAGCATTCTATAAATTTAAAGACTTTCTGCCTTACCTCACCCACTATATTTATGCATATAGTTTTTCTAATATTCTTTTAAATATATAGTGGAATGAAGATAACATATATATATATATATATATATATATATATATATATATATATATATATATATATATATATATATATATATAGAACACTGCATCCAGCGCCCCATAGATATAATAGATATATTTGAAATCTTATTAACCAACACTCGACATGTTTATATTGGGACACATGGATGGAGTTCCTTTTTTTTTTATTCGCTCGGAAGTGGTATTTTGTAAATGCTTTTAGAGTCCAACAATTTACCTCCTGTAATGCTTCCTCGAATATACATAAATATCTTGAACGGGAATTCTGCTCAGCGTCGAAACAACTCCTGCATCCTAAGAATGAATTGATTGAACTGTCAGAAACTTTAATAACCTGCATGTAATATAAATATTGTGAATTATCCTTCACTTGTAGGGAACTACTAAAGAATGAGGCAATAAGCGCAGAATGTCACTTAAGATATAATGAAGTTAAGGTTTATGAAACTGAAATTATTTTGAGAAGGAAGTTTAAATGTATCAAGCTCTGTAAAATGACCTGGAAATTTTTAAAGAGGATATCCTGCAAGTCATCTGCCCTCTGGGAAGGTCATAAAAACGAGAAAATTTGGGAAAATTCACACGGAACTTTAAACGAATGTGTAAACCTAAAAAAAAAAAGCAGATTTTAAAATCATTGGCACTGGCCTATACAGAAGAAAAGGGAACAAAACAAAAAGATAGAAAATGCATTCGAAGCAGCATTTAGTTTTTTCTTCAAAAGGGAAAAAGACATCCCAGGCGATTGAAAGATAGGAATTACATTGAAAAATCGAGTTCTACTTGATGTAAAAAAAAAAAATATCAAAACACAGATACTGACAGCAGTTTAATGAACAATTCACTTAATACTCTTAACTTCAGAATGCAAAACTAATCAAAACGAAAAATACTGAGAAAACCACAGACTAATGATCCATCCATGTGTTACTTGAAAATGTTCACAACAGAAGTGATTGTATAAACATCACATGTGAGAGGAACGTCAACACTGGTACAAGAATAACATCATCAAGGTTAAGTCAGAGACCAGTGTAAACAAAGCACTGTGGTACAGCTTGACAAAGCCAGCAAGAATATGCAACCAGAGGAAGCTACTGAATATTCATAATTATTTAGGACGCATAATGTCGCTTAACGAAAATTATTGAAGTCAAATCAGCAGTCATAAACGGGCTGCAATGCCACCGGAAGGCTAAATTGTTTTAAAATATTATTCCTCGTCCTGCATTTTATCTTCAACGTTCCTTGTATGTTTTATTTCACTGGTTTATTTTGAATTTTGTTGAGTGTTATTTTACGTCTAGTGTTAGACGTCTGATTTATTTAATTTTGCGTTATGTTTGCTATTCTTTGTTGTCCGCTACCTACGAATATCTGATTATTTCTGGTTTCACTTTGTTTATATGCTCAGCAGCTTACTTTTCTACCTGTGTTGCACATGCAATGACTGCACAAGCAGTATGTAGAGCGGGCAGCTTGTAAATGGCGGTTAATGATGTTTCACAAGACAATAAACGTGTCTCATGCAGATTTTGTACAAAGTTTCACTTCCTCGGCGTTTGACGGCTACCAGTAAGATATTCCATCGTCTTAGTTGGCTTCGAGAGTTAATTGTTACTGGAGTTTATAGCACTTAATGTAGTTATGTACACTAATGCTGAGACAAGGAAATACCCTCGGTAATATATATATATATATATATATATATATATATATATATATATATATATATATATATATATCAAGACAAGCAACGGGGAGTGGAAATCTTTAGCTCAAATACTTTCACACTTCTCAGTGCGTCATCAGGAGCTATGCAATGTTGCAAGGCAACAACTAATGGAGTGAGGGGAAGTTTTCTCAGAGTAGCGCAGTGCGGGTATCCATGAACACTCAGTGGCCACTTTATAAGGTACACCTATAATGGATCTCATTAGCTGTCTCTAATGACTTGTAAATTTTTGCTTTAGGTGAGCTTCCGCTGCTACTTTCAGTACCCAGGAAAATATGTATATTGTCAGGTCCCATTGCTTATGCTGTGTCCAGGTACACCTATACACCTGCTAGTTAATGCTTATGTTGTGTCCAGCTGTCATAGCACCTTCATTGCTTTCTCCTTTGACATGTTATTGATGTCCAGTTTTTGTTCTGTCCTATCTCTCGTGCTCTCTGGTGCTGCTCCAGCCTCAGTGACTATCTTAAACCTTCTGTCCAGTTCTCAACATTCTCTGTCGTCTTATGTGAGTGTTAATACTCTTTCAGCTTTAATTCTTTATCATTTACTGTTGTCTTTCTTCACATATGTATGTTGAGCTTACGGTACTGTTTGGTTTATGATACTATTATTCTTAAGTTATTACTCTTCCTTTCTTTTTATCTTTTTATCTTATATTCCTATGTTTCTCTCTGTTCAGTACTTTTTAAATTGCATTTAATCCATTGGATCCTTATTTCCAGTTTTCCTGATTGGTACTTATCATTCACTATTCTCTAGGCATCCTTTTATTCTACTAACCCAGTGCACCCTTTCCAATAAAACTCTTGTCTGTGTATATTCCTCTATTCTGTAGTATGAAATTCTGTGTCCTTCTTAGTGCTCTCTCCACTCTCACATATATTTAGTATTCAGACCTTAGCACATTGTGATCACTGACTCCCTTTCTTCAATATGCATTTATCTCAATTTCTTTTATTCCATAATCACATTCAAATTTTCCCTCCCGAGTTCGACTAGAAGGATACAGTCGAGATAAATTTTTCAACCTTAATCTGAACATTATCTCTCACTATCAGGTCACAATATCTATCCCAGCCTGTTCTCTGGCACCCAGAATCCGACCGAATCCAATTCTGACAATATCTTCAATCCTACCGGTCTGACTTGACTCCTAGGATTTTCGAATTTTCAGTTTGTCCAACTCTTCAGACTTGCGGATAATAAACTCAAGGGGCAAAATGGTTTTGGATTTTCTTGTCTGACTGCCTAGTCCTTCAGTTTTCTTTCTAAATGTAATATCAAGTATTGGTTACTAAGAGTCATCTTGAGCAGAAACGTTGATTTTTTTTTTAAATTATTTAATGTATGTCTTATCAAATACAATTATTTCTGTAAATTATATAGTATATATATATATATATATATATATATATATATATATATATATATATATATATATATATATATATATATATATATATATATATATTTAAATGGTACAAGAAACATAAGTCTCCATATTTTTGAGTATAGGAATTTGCATACATGTAGAATTGCAAAAAAAAAAAAAAAGTTTGTGGAGTTCCTCGAGCTCCTCGGATGCCGGTCAGGAACCCAAGATGCAGCAGGCGTTCCCTCTCTGGAGCGCCACACTAAGGCGCTGGAAGAGAAGGGTAGCTGCTGTCGGGTCTCTGGTGGCTTCGATCCTTCTCATTGTCCGACTCATCTGAATCCGATTGAAGTCTCAGAAATTCGACTTTATCCAATAGTTTCAGTGAAGAGCTTTTGAGTTCTGAACCAGATGTAAAATTGTATTCTGTAACACTCCGACTGTCTAAGTCAAACACCTTATGAGTTCCGACCAACCGAATACGATAACTTACACTTTGGTGTGAAATTGAATCCTAACCTGATCTCATGGAAATTCGATCAATTGGTTAGAAAGGATTTCCATTTATGGTTTATATTAGCGTATGGAGGAGTCAGTTAAATTAGTAGGGTGAGGTAGGCCTTGGTTGTGTAATTATCAGTTTCACTTTTACTCTGAATATCTAAACACTAAAAGAAGTCACATCTTAAAAAAGAGGTAGGTTTGTGAGTCCGCCCTCCCACCAGCCTAATCCGCCCTCCCACCAGCCAGGTCCGCCCTCCCACCAGCCAGGTCCGCCCTCCCACCAGCCTAGTCGCCCCGCCACCAGCCTAGTCCGCCCTCCCACCAGCCTAGTCCGCCCTCCCACCAGCCTAGTCCGCCCTCCCACCACCCTAGTTTGCCCTCCCACCAGCCTAGTCGCCCCGCCACCAGCCTAGTCGCCCCGCCACCAGCCTAGTCCGCCCTCCCACCAGCCTAGTCGAACCGCCACCAGCCAGGTCCGCCCTCCCACCAGCCTAGTCCGCCCTCCCACCAGCCTAGTCGCCCCGCCACCAGCCTAGTTCGCCCTCCCACCAGCCTAGTCCGCCCTCCCACCAGCCTAGTCCGCCCTCCCACCAGCCTAGTCCGCCCTCCCACCAGCCTAGTCGCCACGTCACCAGCCTGATGGTAATTTGTTTGACAAAGTCTTGATATTCTCGCAATGTGGCTACTCTATCCTATCTTGTTTCACTTCTGCAAGTGGATTTCTCCGTTTCTATGTGTCATCCTGAACCGGGAGACTTCGTTAGCGCAGTTAGGATGTCTATCAAAATTTTCATTGTGGCTTGAGTAGCAATGGCAGCCTCGCAGGTTTCGTTCCAGCAGAGATGGGGTTAATGTTACGTAGGAATTATAGGGAGGATCAATCTGTTGACGACAGCCAGCCCTCACCCAACACCGTCACACCAACCCATCCTCACCCAACACCGTCACACCAACCCATCCTCACCCAACACCGTCACACCAACCCATCCTCACCCAACACCGTCACACCAACCCATTGTTATAATTATCAACCTCTATACTCTAAATCTAAACACCCAAGTCACATCTAAAAGCCCCTCCCACCCCTACTCCGCCACCAGCCTATCCTCCACCACAGCACCCGCCACCAAGCCCATCCTCACCCAACACCAGTCCCCACCCATCCTCCCCTCACCTCCCACCAAACCCATCCCCTCACCACCACCGTCCCCAACCCCATCCTCCCCAACCTGTCCCAACCCTCCCACCAGCCTGTCTGTCCGGCCTTGCGGACCAGCCTGATGGTATATGAAAAAGGATATTCCTCGCATGTGGTTACGTTATATTTACAGTATGCAAGGGATTTCCCGTTTCACCTCTGTCTCCGACCGTAGGTCTACGTGTAGGCAGTTAATGTCTATGATATGTGCATGCAATGGAGCCTCACGCAGGGGTTCCGTACTCACACGCAAGGACGTGTTAATGTTACGTAAACAAGGATCTATGATACGACACGACAACACCGTCACACCAACCCACCATTACCCAGCAGCGTCACTCCAATCCTATCCTTAAACACCCAAACCAACCCATCGACAAACCATCACCCCACCCGCAGTGCTGATAAACCTCCTTGATCCAGGTAATCAACCCTCGTTACCTTTTAGAACCCACGCTCACTACTAAATCTAGTGAATTATTAAGGTTCCCGTCCACCTCCTCCATTACCCAGCTCACTCCACTCACTTTACCTTTCCTCTCTTCACCTTCACTCTCTCTAACCTCACTCTCCTCCGTCTTCTATTCTCTGATTCTCTCTCTCTCTTTTCTCCTTATCTCTCTCTCTTCTAATGATCCTCCTTTACTCTTCTCATTCTATAATCTATGTTTATATAATGTTGCTCTCTCTCTCTCTCTCTCTCTCACCAAGGTTGAACTTCAAGATGGAGTGAGAGACAACCGTTATTTTTTAAAGCAGTTGAATTCACGAGGTAAGAGCACCTATCCCACCTCTGACTATTTTAAAGTCTAACCTCATAGTGCAGTGGTAGCCTCTTCGGCTCACAATCAAAAACTCCCGGGTCAAACCTCGTGCGAAGAGAGACGTCTGGACGCATGCATCTATTATCTAGCAGTTAATGGATAACTAGGAGTTAGTTGACTATTGTTTGTAACATCTTGGGGGGACCTAAAAAAAAAAGGCCCAGTGGAATTAAGATACACTGCTTGGTTTGTTTTTATGTTCCTGGGTTACTAACCCTCCGGGGTTATTAATACTAATAAAGTTTTCATTTGTTTACGGTATACTGCCACCCCCATCCCCAGGATGCCACCTTTATCAGTAGAGTAATACCCTGGTATCTACGGCAAGGTGACAGGGGCAGTAGGTGTACGGAGATTGGTTCACACGTCTGTCACTGCCCGGTAATCGAACCCGGGTCTCTTGAGTTGTGAGCCGAGCGCTGTACTATTGAGCTACTATTCACCTGATTATTATTATTGCTGCGGCAGCTCTGATCTGTGCAGATGGTTGATACAAACAAGCACAAAGATTCCTAGTGCCCACCATTCTGCAACTGATGCAGATTATGATAGCTCAGATGACTCGCTCACTTGTTGCAGTGTGTTTGTTTGGTCGCATCGAGTTTAAAGTTTCTCCATGACGGTAAGAAATTTATAGGGCCGAGAACGAGACTGAGTTTTCTTTTTGGTTCTGTGATGTAGAGTGGTCACTGGTCTCGAAAGGTTTTAGAGTAGTTTGCAGAATTGAATGGATGGACTTAAAATTCTTGCCTGTTGCTAGTTATATGTGATTACTCGTGCTTACCAGAGACTCGACATCTAGCTCCTGGACTCGTCCATTAACCTAAAACTGACTGGCATAGTTGGTTCCTAGCCTCTTAGAGTAACTTGTATGTGTTATAATGTAATCTATGGTCCTTCTCTCCTCCAGTGAATTGAAGTTCGTCTTTATCGTTATCTTACGTGAAAACCCTGGCTACGAGTCAGTTTGTCCAGCTGTTAGCGGGCGGAGAATAAAATTTCCAACACTCTTGGTGTTGAATGACCCATAAAGGTTTAGTGCTTCGTATGCATATAATAATTTAGCCATGTAGCTCATTCCCATCAGGTCCTGGACCTGTATGACTTTTCCTGAGCTGTTTCAGTACTACCCGTCTAGTGGAGTGCCTTGAGGGGCTCTTGAAGGTAGAAGGTGGAGCTACGCTTCCTTACCCCTAATTAAACTTGATTGCCTCTCATTCCTCAGACGCTGTGTGACTCTTTAGGGTTTAGCGCTTCCCTTTGTTGTAATATTTGCATACTTTACTAGGTGCATGTAATGCACACATGTTTTAGCGCAGTATGTGTTTTACAAGTTATGGAAGTTTTTACCAAGTTGTACAACTGTTGAACGGGTTATTTATATTTCAATGCTTCGTTATTTGTTTATAGCAGTGTATGTACTCACCTAGTTGTGGTTGCAGGGGTCGAGTCATAGTTGTGTGTGTGTGTGTGTGTTTGTACTCACCTTTGGTGGTTGCAGGGGCCGAGTCATTGCTCCTCGTCCCGCCTCTTCGCTAGTTGCTACTAGGTCGTCCAAGAGTCTTATCGTACGTCATCTTAAAGCTGTGTATGGATCGTGTGTATATGAGAAGGAAAGCGGCCTGTACCGACACACACACGCCATTGAGATGGCTAATTTTTGTATGCCAAGGTTCAAGGTTTGCACTACTTTTTAACTGTGCTCTAGAATATCAAGCTAAGTTTTTTTTACGCACTTAGGGTTGTGGCCAGAGGTATCAAGGAAAGGGGTCAGTGAAATTGATGGATGCGGAGCCTAGGAAGATTGTACAGCTTGAAGCGATGAAGTAGGAAGAAGGGATACGGAAGGACAGTGAAGGACGACATAAGTGTAGGAATAGCCAATGCAATACAAAAAGATTACGTGTGGACTCGGACAGGAGAGAAACACTGAGATGAGTGTTTGAGGGGAAAAAGGTGAGGGTAAGGGAGGTGAGAACGTGAGTGTGAATAAGGTGGGGGGAGGGAGGGTTGTAAGCAAGGGACCTGCAATGGAAATGGTGGGGAGCAAGGGATCTGGTGTGGAAGAGACAATGGATGTGAGTGAAGCAAGGATCTGGCTGTGTGAAGACGAACAATGTGATTGTGTGCGGGTGGAAGCAAGGGATCTGACATGTTAGGCACCAGCAGTATGAGTGTGAACAAGGATTGGGATGAAAGATAATATTGAGGTGGGAGTGACGGGTGGGGATCAGGGAGTGCGTCTTAGGTGAATTTTGTGACCCCGGGAGGAAGAAGATAGTTGGGAAGTATTGCTGGCGGCCACACACAAGTTTCCGCCTTTAATCCTCAACTCGAGCGGGCGGTACATTGTCGCCGGAGCTCTAATATCCTCGCGTCCATTGTGTCTTGTTGCTCTCTTGTGCTGCTGCTGCCTGGCACCCCTGCACGCCCACCCACGGGGGAACAGCCTCTTGAGCACTTACACATGTGTAATGGTATATGTGGTGGGGGTGTAGAAGCGTGTCGTTATGTAGGTTTGTGAGGGTGGTGTAGTGACGTGGTCATGTTGGTGTATGTGGTTATGTGTGTGAGTGATGTAGTGGTGTGTAGCGACGTGGCTACGTTGGTGTATGTGATTATTTGAGTGTGTGAAAGTGGTGTACTGACGTGGTTACGTTGGTGTGTGTGGCTATTTCCCAAATCCTATTCTCTGCTTCCTCTTTATCCCAGCCTCCTGGACCTCTGGCTGGTTGCTCCTCTAATGTTCTAGAGCGCAATTAGCCTGGTAGTGGCAGGAGGAAAGAGTCCCTGCAAATAAGCCTGCAGAATGAGTGTCCATATTTTGTTTCCAGACGGCAGTCATTTGAGAGGAATCCCGTGATCATCTGGAATCACACTAATTTGAGATTACATCTGGACGTACTGAGTGAGAGGCTGGGGGTGGGGTGAATGCTTGAAGTGAGGTGAGTGATTGGAGTGAAATGAGTGGTTGAATGCGTGTTTTATTTATTTGTTTTATCTAAACTTAGATTCAATCACAGTGCGCAGCTACCCAATACGATTATACCTTGAAGTTACCTTCATACGATTTCAGGGGATCACCGCCTCCCAGGCCCGGTCCCAGAAAAAACTCTTAACATATTTCATCACACAACATTGGTTGATGTAAAAAAATGAAGTTTTATTGTGGAAACAAAAGACAGCTGTGTTTCCTGTTATAATCCATTAAACAGGATAAGTTGCTATTCATTGTGACAGTTACACTGTGGGAACGAAAGTTATGTTTCCTTGTCATATTCTGTCACATAGGATGAGTTTCTTAAAGAGTATTGAAATGTGTCAGTCTGAACTACGGCAGATTTAATGGTGGTGTTTCAGCAGGGCTTGATGTACTGTTGCTTGGAAAGTACCATCTCTCAGGTTGGTCTTTCCGTGAGTGTTGGAAAGCAATGGAAAAGGGGCTAGTCTCATATACGACTTTGGTCCTTGGGGTGATTAAGCTGTTTACTAGACACGGGACTGGGAGGTAGGGAAGCAGCGCCCCACGGAGAGCAGTCAGGTGGGTGTCCGACAAACTCTACAAATACAGGTATATTAATACCGGCAGACTGCGGGAATAAGGTACACATACTTTGTGCCTGTGAGTCTTATTCCCACAGTCAGGTGAGGGAACGGCGCCCCATGAAGGGCTAGGGAGCATATCCCAACGTAGGGCACGGTGGAGGGGCAGCGGCGCCCGAGAAGTATATTCATCCCCAAATAATAGTAACTCCAGCTCTGCTGGAAAGAAACCTTTGAAGCCTTCGTAGCTACTTGGTTAGTGTAATGCTAGACAATATACTCATCACCTTATTGAAGTTTCCCAGCTCAGGCTGACAGATTACATCACTTGATATATGAAACCCTTCCTGCGTGATGGCATATGACAGGGAAATACACCTAGCTTTTCTTCCCACTTCGTAACTGACACATAGAATATGGCGGCAGCTATGTTAATGTATTCAATTTTGTTTACTGGACAAAAAAGCGTCCGGTGAGAGGGTTGTGGAGTGTGTTTACTTCATACCGTCTCCCTTGAGTCATTTTCTTCTAGATTGTCCCTTCTGTTCTGACCAAGTTTTGTGTTTTCCACAATACGCTGCCTACGTATTTATAATTAAAACATGTAATTATAAAAACTTGCATGCTAATTGAACACCTCTCTTGTTTTAACTTGTTTGCCTCCGAGGCGTAGCCTAGGAGATGCCTCCGAGGTGTAGCCTAGGCGGTGCCTCCGAGGTGTAGCCTAGGCGGTGCCTCCGAGGCGTAGCCTAGGAGATGCCTCCGAGGCGGGGCCGAGGAGATATATATATCTGAGGAGTGGAAAGATAAATAAAAGGCCTCGCAGGAACTCGCTTAACTTTGAGCCTCTCAAGAGATTCCTGGCATGACCTCGAGGTCGACGGAAATCTATGTGTATTTATTTGCTTCACTAATCGTCAGAAATCTTAGGAATGCGCAGATAAATTTATTTGGAGAAAGTTCAAAAACATAATAAAATGAATAGTGGACACGAGTTAGAATCTTATAAAGTGGTCAGTACTATTCATTCTATGTTTCTTGCTATTTGTGTATGTATGTATGTGTGTGTGTGTGTGTGTGTGTGTAAGGAGTCTTGGTGTACTACTTATATACTAGGATTTATGTGTGGGTGTGGTCGTGAGAACTGATGTATAGATCGTGTATACTGCAGTCATATTACTGTATTTCTTGTTTTATTGGTACTACAAACACCTCGCTGGATTATTGAAATCAAAGGTTATTTTCCCTCAGGAGTATTGATGCTCCCCACCCACTGACTATAACCCTTCAGTTATCCTCGTCTGGATAAGAAGACAGGAATATTTTCGAAACAAGTTACAGTAAATTTCAGGTGTAATAACCAAGCATAAAATGGCATAAGCATCATAAAGAATCAAATTGTGGCTTTATCGTGAATACGGAAGAATAGACTTACATCAGAGACCTGCCATTGACAATGCAATTTACTCACTCGACACGCATTTAGCATTCCAAGTGCACTGATATGCACTTTTATCGTATATGATGTGCTATAAAAATGACGTACGTGTCTTGGCAACTTTTCATGTTTGCAAAACTGATCTAAGAATTTATGAAGCCGAGGTTGGAGATATTACCTGGTGGCGTGGTAGATAACTGGACGCTTTGTTCAATAAAAATTTTGAACAGGATTAAACGGCTCAGTTCAATCTGTATTCACCATCGGGTTACAGTATTTCGTAAGTAACTTGTAAGACCTAATCATTATCTTTTTTGTTATTGTCGGGAACATAAATATTTAGAATTTGTTTGGATTTAGACTTCTCGACTCGGTCACTGAGGCTTCAGATCACTTAAACCCTGATATAAAGTATAATTTTTAATCTATAATCATATAAATAAATAAATATATATATATATATATATATATATATATATATATATATATATATATATATATATATATATATATATATATATATATATATACACACACACACACACACACATATATACACACAAAATTTTCATCAGCATTTGATCTGAAGCCTCAGTGACCGAGTCGAGAGGGCCTAAATCCAAACACAAATTCTAAATATTTATGTTCCCGACAATAAAAAAGATAATGATTAGGTCTTAAAAGTTACTCACGAAATAATATATCCCGATGGTTTTATATACACACACACACACACACACACACACACACACACACGCAAAGTCATGAAGATTGGGGAAGGGCAAAGAAGACCGCAGACGGAGTACAGTCTAGGGGGCCAGAGACTACAAACTTCAATCAAGGAAAAAGATCTTGGGGTGAGTATAACACCAGGCACATCTCCTGAGGCGCACATCAACCAAATAACTGCTGCAGCATACGGGCGCCTAGCAAACCTAAGAACAGCATTCCGACATCTTAATAAAGAATCGTTCAGGACCCTGTACACTGTGTACGTTAGGCCCATACTGGAGTATGCAGCACCAGTTTGGAACCCATATTTATCCAAGCACGTAAAGAAACTAGAGAAAGTGCAAAGGTTTGCAACAAGACTAGTCCCGGAGCTAAGGGGTATGTCCTACGAGGAGAGGTTAAGGGAAATCGACCTGATGACACTGGAGGACAGGAGAGATAGGGGGGACATGATAACGACATATAAGATACTGAGAGGAATTGACAAGGTTGATAGAGACAGAATGTTCCAAAGATGGGACACAGCAACAAGGGGACACAGTTGGAAGTTGAAGACTCAGATGAATCACAGGGATGTTAGGAAGTATTTCTTCAGTCACAGAGTAGTCGGGAAGTGGAATAGCTTGGGAAGCGATGTAGTGGAGGCAGGTTCCATACACAGCTTTAAGAAGAGGTATGATAAAGCTCATGGCGCAGGGAGAGTGACCCAGTAGCGGCCAGTGAAGAGGCGGGGCCAGGAGCTATGTCTCGACCCCTGCAACCACAACTAGGTGAGTACACACACACACACAGTTTTACAAATAGGCAGGAGAAAATCCAAGACATTTCTTGTTTCTGCATCTAGGTTAAACGGATAGTCACCAGAGCAGCTTGGTTAGTTCCCACGAAACTTATATTAGCATTAAACTGGACCCTCGGAAAAGGCGATAAACGAAAGCACTGTAAGCCTTGCCAAAAGCCGGATATATGACATGTACTGTACTTGGTGGCCCTTTTCATTAACGTCCTTCAACACCCCATGTAGCCCTCTAAGGTCCTGGCTCTTCCTCCGGGATTCCATATGCCCCCCCTCCTTCCATGGGCCCTCAGCTCGCCCTCCAGCACTCCATGCCTCCCGTGAAGATTGAAACGATTGCGATGGGACAGTGAATCGATAAACTTAAGAGTTTTTGTTTTAAAGATATATCATGGGTGACAGTGTGTGTGTGCAGTTCTTGGAGAGCTCTTGACGGAAGAGCGTGATGGTGGTTTCCATGGCACGCTGATGTACGTGTGTTTGTGTGTGTCCGTGTACGTGTCCATCCATCTGACCTTTAGTAACCCAGGACCTCTAGTGATTCCGTGTGACCTCTGGTGACCAGACCTCCTGGTAGTGTCCCAGTGGAAGACTTGACAGACCCATCTCTATAATAATGACTCTTCTCCTGCTCCTATCTTCCAACTTCTACTCTCCTCTGCCCCTCTTGTGGTCTTTGTTGCCTTAAAGCTGAGCAAGCTGGCTGCTGGAGGGTGTAAGGACCTCGCCTCTAACACATGCATGGGGGTAGAGGGACGAATTTTATTTAACCAAATTGGGTACATTGGCATTATGATGGTAATACGCTATGGGATAGTTGTAGTATATAGCTACCTTATGCTGTGTAAAATTAGCATATACTATACGATAGTTACATCGTATGCTGCCCAATGCTATATGCTAGTTATATTGTATAGCTACCCATTGCTATATGCTGGTTATATTGTATAGCTGCCTGCGCTATGTGCTAGTTACATTATATAGCTGCCTATGCCATGTCCTAGTTACATTGTATAGCTGCCTTATTCTATATGGTAGTTATATTGTATAGCTATCCTGTGCCCTCTATCCTGTACTGTTAGAGGCCCGCGAGGCGGGGTTGGTTGTGGGGTGAACTTATGGGTTTAGAAGCGCTGTCACACTGTATTAAGTTCGAAAGGGTCTTGATGCTGTTGAAGGGCTCTTGCTCTTTGGCATTGGAGCTACCATGCATCCTTCCTCTGATCAAACCCAGTACCGCACCCATTCCCCAGTTGCTGTATGACCCCTACGGGTTCAGCGTTCTCCACGAATATAATAAATACAGCAGATATTTGGAATAATGTCCCGGCAAGTGGGCGAGGCTTTAGTCCCCGGTTTTGAGAGAGTTGTTACATGATGTGCACTTGAAGGATTCGTGTTGTGTCAGAGGTGGTACCAGTCCACACATGTGTGGTTTGATAGAATTTATGTTGTAAACTCTGTTTCTCGTCATAACGAGAGTTCGTCTTGGGAATATACTGTTTACATCTGGGAATAAAATTAGGTACATTTAATGGCTTTTAAAAAAACAACGTTGGAGGGTATATAAGAGCCTGTAGCGAGTTCATTACGGAGATTGGAGCGTGTGTTGGGGAGGAGCTGGGGTGCTCGGGGCTGTTGTGATGAGGCCGCAGGTGGCGGGCCACGGCTAGCGCTGAGGTTTGTGTTCCCAATGGTAATTAAGCTTAATTGAAAGAGGAATCGAGATAGCTTTTGAAACGATGAAACTTAGATTTGTCCGCACACAATATTATCAACAGCACGCAGTTGGTCTGTTGTTCAACAGCAAGCAGCATTCACTGAACTTTTACCATTGTCATCGTACGACAAGGGTTATTGAAAATAGATTTGTAAGGTATTTTAGAGGCAATATCAAGTTATTTAATCTGAGATTCGTGCATCGTGTTTATTTATCCATTTTCCGAGATCAAATTTAATTAACTTCAGGCGTTTCATTCAGTTGTCTTTAAGATCTCACCGACTTTTACACAAATATAACAAAATTCCCTTTATTGGCACATCTCTTGAAGTTAATGGTATATTCTATTATAATGCCACCGTCACTATCAGCAAGGATTGGAGGACTCAAATAGTTGGATAGTGTGTATTAAGAGGCGCGTGAGTTTGCCTGTCTCTTAATATCATGTTTATTTTTCAGCTTTGTTCAGACCTCTACAACACAGTTGTCCTCAAAGATTTGTTATTGTACCATGAATTAAGGAAAGATCATAAACTTCACTTTCCGAAAGTAGACAAACCAAATGCTGTAGTAATCATGGACATAGATTATAGTGGAAAAATAACATATTAGAAGACGGGGGAACTAGCGTACCCCTTAACCACTGATCCAGGAAAAGTGAGAAACCCCTTGGAAAGAAAACTGAAACACAGGTAACAGAAATCAGATCTCATGAAGAGGGTCTCTGACCGAGGCCGAGATCCATGAATTTGTTTAGCTTCTTACAATGTTCTCTCAAAGTGGTTTTGCAATTGCCATGGATCAAATAGTGTTACATGTTAAATTTCACAAATCAAAATGTCTTTGACTGAAAGTGGAAAATGTATACAGTATATAAAGAATTATTGTATTGTTTGATATATTAGGTATATCACTGAAGGTAGACATTGGTGGCGCCTGGCAGCCAAACTGGGTCGACATGAAGGCTAAAGTTGTGCTGGAGACACAGGAGCGTCGACCAACCATCCTCACCAACACATCCTGTGAGCTCTTTCTAGAATGGATCTATACTCGAACTTCATCAACAGTGTGAGGAGTGGAGTTTTTTGTTGAGATTGTTCTGTTGCTAGAACTACCTGAGTTGGTGTGTGTGTGTGTTGATCTGAACTTGTTGCAAGTTTGCGTTGTATAATATTCATAGCGTATTTTTTCACTTTCACCCATTTTTATTATATAATATGAGCAATGTAGAAATCTTGACAGTAGAAATGTGAAACCATGGGAGATAAAATAATGCATATTAATATACATAATTTTATAATCATTAATACGTAAAACAGAGTAGAATTAAATTAATCAAAGGATGCGGTACTTAAAGAACTGAGTATCTTACTATACAAAACTGATGGAAAGCACAGAACTTATGTCAATGAATTTTAATTACGTATAACATTCGTGGTTGAACTGAGATCGGTATGGGCAGCAGATAGTGAAGAATTTTCTTAATATAGTAATCTGTGTGTGTATATATATATATATATATATATATATATATATATATATGCAATAAGATCATAATCACAGTAAATGGTAATATCACAATATACAAAATAAGAACGTAAGACTAACGACAACTTTTTAAATTGAAGTTAGAATGGTAAGAGATAATAAATTAACGATTTCAAAGCGTTTACGAAAGAAAGAATATTAAATTGTTCCTGAACCCACGACACATGAAATGGGAGCCATTGAAGTGGGAGATAAAATTAAGTAGCTACTAATGGTCACTTGTTTAAATGAATTGTTAGGTGTATACGAGGCATCACCGCGTGTAAAGAAGGAATGCACAGAAGAATAAAGTTACCCATTCGCGATTATCTTTGAGATTTTATTAAAAAGTAATAAATTGGCTGGTAATTGGATACTGGTAAAAATTTTGCCAATATTTAAAAGAAAGAGTTAAGTAAATGTTCTCTAAATTATAGGCCAGGCTTACTAACATATTTATATAAAACAATGAAGAAAAATATTAAAGGAATGTATTGAAAGTTTTATAAATTTTGTAATTAAATAATGAGTGGGTGCGGGAGAAGTGGATGGAGGGGTGAGGACTCGGGTAACCTGAAGCTCGACACTTACATGCAGCAAAGTGACTTCATTACTGGAGGTCTTGGATACATCAGCAGGTGGTGGTACATACAGCATCTTCACCATGGCAACGAGCCAGCGTCATCATCCTCCCAGGGGCAGCTGATGACGCCGCTACACCACTAATAATCCACTAGATAAAGGCAACTTTTTTTTTTCCCCGCGCTCAGCAGAGTTGAACATCGGATATCTGAATTCAAATCTACAGTATGTATACATTATTATGTAACATTATTTATATATGTACGTATATAATATGTATGTCGTGCCGAATAGGTAAAACTTGGGATTTTGTCTTAGAGCAACGCTCTTCTTGCCGAACAAGGCAAGCGAAAATTTGTGTATGCAATAATTTCGCAAAAATCATTCTTAACCTAACGAAAGAAATATATTTATGTATTATTAAATTATTGTAAACTTATCTAAAATATATTTACTTGGATTAAGCTAAATTAAATTGCGCTTGTTATAATAAGGTTAGGTAAGTTTTCTAAGGTCCTTTTGATATATATGTGCTCGGCCATGACAGACTCTTAGGCATAACCCTGTGACTCTCCCAGTAACCCCTAACCTCTCTTTGTATAGTGACTTAATTTCCCAGCAGGAAATTTGCGTCGGTAGCGTCACGTATAGCACACATTGGGGCCGGCAATCATTATATTTTGTTTCAGCTGAGTTAGTCCACAGGGAAGCAAAACGTGCTCCTCCACAGTATATATTGTAACATTAAGATAGTCACTAGACATGTTATAGGGATATATGCTTTACATACCGATATTGAGAGACTCGACAATGTTACGTAAACACTCTACGTTATAGAGTTCCTTGACCTTTTGTTATAAAGAGATAGTCACTCGACAACTTTTTATAGTGATGTCTTACTATATTCACTCTACATGTTATTATAGTATAAAGTATAATCATTCGACATCTTCTTATAGAAAGACACTTAAAAACCTATTAGTTATAGTCACTTGACATGTATAGTCATTTAAAGAGTTATAGTTATTCGACTATATATACATATATATATATATATATATATATATATATATATATATATATATATATATATATATATATATATATTTTATATATATATGCAAGACAACCACTATGAATAAAAGAGGAATTCAAGCGCTTTCGTGACTACTCACATTATCAATGTGAGTAGTCACAAGCGCTTGAATTCCTTTTTCATAGTTGTTGTCTTGCATATTTTGATATCACCTGTTTACTGTGATCTTTTGCATATATATATATATATATATATATATATATATATATATATATATATATATATATATATATATATATAATTACACACACACACACACACAAACCTACTGCAGTTTTATGACAAGGTAACAGAAGTAAGACACGAGAGAGGGGTGGATAGACTGCATTTTTGGACTGCAAGAAGGCGTTCGACACAGTTCCTCACAAGAGATTAATGCAAAAGCTAGAGGATCAGGCACACGTAACAGGAAAAGCACTGCAATGGATCAGAGAATATCTGACAGGAGGCAACAACGAGTCATGGTACGTGACGAGATGTCAGAGTGGGCACCTGTGACGAGTGGAGTTCCACAAGGGTCAGTCCTAGGACCTGTACTGTTTTTGGTATATGTGAATGACATAACGGAAGGGATAGACTCAGAAGTGTCCCTGTTTGCAGATGATGTGAAGTTAATGAGAAGAATCAAATCAGTCGAGGATCAGGCAGGAATACAAAGAGACCTGGACAGGCTGCAAGCCTGGTCCAGTAACTGGCTCCTTGAATTTAACCCTGCCAAATGTAAAGTCATGAATATCGGGGAAGGGCAAAGAAGACCGCAGACAGAGTATAGTCTAGGTGGCCAAAGACTGCAAACCTCACTCAAAGAAAAAGATCTTGGGGTGAGTATAATACCAGCACATCTCCTGAGGCACACATCAATCAGATAACTGCTGCAGCATACGGGCGGCTGGCAAACCTAAGAATAGCGTTCCAATACCTCACCAAGGAATCATTCAAGACTCTGTATACCATATACGTCAGGCCCATACTGGAGTATGCAGCACCAGTTTGGAACCCACACCTGGTCAAGCACGTCAAGAAATTAGAGAAAGTGCAAAGGTTTGCAACAAGACTAGTCCCAGAGCTAAGGGGATTGTCCTACGAAGAAAGGTTAAGGGAAATCGGCCTGACGACACTAGAGGACAGGAGGGTTAGGGGAGACATGATAACGACATATAAAATACTGCGAGGAATAGATAAGGTGGACAGAGACAAGATGTTCCAGAGAGGGACACAGAAACAAGGGGTCACAATTGGAAGTTGAAGACTCCTATGAGTCAAAGGGATGTTAGGAAGTATTTCTTCAGTCATAGAGTTGTCAGGAAGTGGAATAGCTTGGAAAGCGACATAGTGGAGGCAGGAACCATACATAGTTTTAAGACTAGGTTTGATAAAGCTCATGGAGCAGGGAGAGAGAGGACCTAGTAGCAATCAGTGAAGAGGCGGGGCCAGGAGCTATGAATCGACCCCTGCAACCACAAATAGGTGAGTACAAATAGGTGAGTACACACACAGAGCGATATATTCGAGAGAGAGGAATGCTTTACGTCTTGACGTGTGGTACTTATCACTTAAGAGTCGCTAATAACAAGTGACTAAGAACGACTGCGCGGTGAATATATTCACAAGTGGCAGAAAATTTCTTGGTAATGGATTGAATGTTGGCGACATTAGTCGCTTAAAAACTGGAAAAAATGTGAGCTTTGTTCTGCTTCAGAATAATATGGCACTGACGTGTGTAGGCTTACAGACTTGAGGGAGAGACAAATGTAACGTAAATAGTGATGGATGTTCAACGTGGAGAAATTACACAGGGCAGGGTGTTCGACGTGTAACAGTTACAATAGGCAGGATGTTCGACGTGTAGAAATTGCATAGGGCAGGATGTTCAACGTGGAGAAATTGTGTAGGGCAGGATGTTCAACGTGGAGAAATTGTGTAGGGCAGGATGTTCAACGTGGAGAAATTGTGTAGGGCAGGATGTTCGACGTGTAGAAATTGTGTAGGGCAGGATGTTCGACGTGTAATAATTGCATAGGGTAGGATATCGAATTATAGAAATTGCGGAGGACAGAATGTTGAAATTATGCGGAGTGGGATATCGACCTTTAAATCCTCCTTAAAACTTATAAAATCGTGTAAAAAACTTGAACTCAGAGCAGGATGTCGACTTGTACGAAGTGAGGCCAGGATGTCGACTTGTACAAAGTGAGGAAAGGATGTCGACTTGTACAAAGTGAGGCCAGGATGTCGACTTGTACAAAGTGAGGCCAGGATGTCGACTTGTACAAAGTGAGGCCAGGATGTCGACTTGTACAAAGTGAGGCCAGGATGTCGACTTGTACAAAGTGAGGCCAGGATGTCGACTTGTACAAAGTGAGGCCAGGATGTCGACTTGTACAAAGTGAGGCCAGGATGTCGACTTGTACAAAGTGAGGCCAGGATGTCGACTTGTACAAAGTGAGGCCAGGATGTCGACTTGTACAAAGTGAAGGCAGGATGTCGACCTGTAGATATCGAGTATGGCAGGATGACGACTTGTATATGTGAATTGGAGGATTGTGTTGTCAATATATTAGAGACCTGGGAGTTTGTCGAGAATTTCCTTCGAGTAGCAAGTGTTATAAGAAGGTTTACCTGGATGCAGTTTCGGGGGTCAAAGCTCCCCCGGTCAGGCCCCAGAGCAGGTCTCCTGGTGGATGGCGAGACCAAACACACTATTGGTGCTGGTTGATGAAACTTTTATCATTGTTTAATGCCCTCATCTGTTTCGTCCTTTACTGGGCTTAGACTCGGCCAACAAAAAATGCATAATTCGTGGTTGAAAAAGAATGATATATGTGCAGTTTTTTCTCTGGAAAACGAGAAACCGTTTTCTTGAGTGAAAATTCTTTTGTTTCCTGAGGACATTTATGTGAAAGTAGACATAGTGTCTTGCATGACTTCGACGTCCTGCCATATAATACACAAATAACCCGCATATGTAATGTCGATGACACAAAACAACGTTTCACGTGAGTAGAACTTTATAAAGTCTAAAGATTTCCCTGAGCGAAACATGCTTATAATGAAGGCTTAGGATTTTTCCTGCACCTTTTCGTCTCCTTGACTCTTCTACCCACCATACGTGTCAGGAATGGAATAATGAAACACAAAAGAAACCTGATAAGTAAAAATAAATGTTAATGAACTCTTAAGTAACTCGTGTGGACCATTGAGCTCAAGGATTGGTGGAGGCTCCATTCTCCCGTCCGCTAATTGTGGCCTGGTATCTGACTGGCCAGACTGTTGTAATGAGGATAAGGAGAAAAAGAGATAACCTAGAATATAAGTATAAGTCACAATGATGTAGATAGAACAATTCACAAATAACCCTCATTTAAAAGAGGAAATTTAATTTTTTTTAGTCCGCTTTTGGACGAAAATTGGACCAGTTGTGACTTGAAAATATATGGTTTAGGACGGACCTAAACGCCACCCTAAGTTTCTTGTTTTAAATGAGAGTTTAATTTTGAATACAGTCCGCTTTCTTATAAAGCTTATCTGTATAGTTCGATGTTTTTGTAAATTTGATTGAAAAAATGTTAATGAGTGAGACACGGATATGTTTTATGTGAAGACGAGCCTGGCCCATGGCCGGGCTCCGGGAGTAGAAAAACTCTGAACCTTTTAAAGGTATATCAAAGGAAACTGGAATCATGAAACTGACAGAGAAATGAACCTAAGAACCTAGAGCTGTCCTTCCCTAAGATCGAACATGATAACCTCCCAGTCTTCAGGGTGTATACGACCATTACGATCCCTTAATGTAATAACAATGAAGGTGGTTATCCAGTGTGAGGGAGGGGCGTCGTCGCCGCCGCCGCCGGCAAAAGTGTAGCGCTTCGTTACTCACGAGTAGCTTCCTAAGTTTGGATAATTAATACTTGATAAGAGTTGAAGGACGCACAGGGTCTGTTAGGAGAGGGTCCTCTGGACCCCTCTCTCTTAACTATTCTACCCTTTTCAACCACTCTCACCCTCCTCCCTTTCCCACATCCACGCCCCCTCCTACCACACACTACTCCCCACCGTATAACACAACCATCACCCTCCCACCCTCTCACTAAGGAGTATCGATGCGTGGTCTCCCTGTTAATACTGGCTGAACAACCTTAGGTCTGCATTTTGGTGTTATCGTGTAGTGAGTCTCTGCCCGCACAATAGCACTTCATTATCTGATTCCTTTGATATTCACTGCGTCCTCTCAACCAGCTGATGCGTCTTCGACGCTTGTTATGCGAGGAACGAAATTTGAACACGAAAATGTGCATTCTTCAGCATGCTGTTGGGATGAGTTTATGGGATAGACATATCATGTACGATGCGTCGGGATGTAAGATCATTACCGTCTTATGTTGCATTTTTTTCACCTTTTGGTCATACATATCCACATGAGAGGATTTTGAAGTTAGGTTTCTTTCTGTGTATATGGGTGTGGGTGCAAGAGAGAGAGACAAAGAGAGAGACGCCTCATCTCTGCTCAAGGCAGGAGCAGCATTCTGGTGTAATCCGTGGCAGGTATTCCTACTCACGTGTGTGTGTTGTTAAGCACAAAGCTGAGCCCTCCGCTCAACCCACCCGCCATCCATCACTCCCTTGTTTACCAATACTTTCATACCCATTTATACTCCTTAAATATCAATACAAGATATAAATGTCAGTACAAGATCAGATTAACAATACTCTCACACCTAATACATCTTGAATGAAAGTTTTATTAGTGTGCAATAAGTATTTGTTTTTGCCGCTGAAGCAGTGCACCTCATATCCATCCTGTGGACGGAAGCGCAAGAGTATATGAGTACACGAAAGGCCTAGGAACTAGGTCCCAAAAGGGTTAACAAGAGTACATCTGAGTTTTTATCAACATTTGATTTATCTGTTGCAAGAAAATTTAGTATATTTACTTTACTATGGTTTCTTATGTTCATTAATATGATTCCTTGACAACGCACAGGTTGTTATACTGTCTATCCCTCAATAAGTGTACAATTAAGAACATAGTGTTCAAGAAAGTGACCATAAAGCTACCTTCATTGAATTAAGTGTGATTATCATTGTCAAACTGCCAGTACTTGTGACCAAGCTGTCAGTCTGTTCATATTGTACGTTTCTCCATAAACATACTTATCTGCGTATATAAGATCAACTTTATGAAGAAAGACGCGTTTCATTAGGAATAAAATTGTCCTTCACCGTGTTTTTTTTATTACTTTCTCGCCATTGGTATTCAAGTTCAACCATGTCACCCCATTTTAAATATATGTGTAGTAGTTACTAGTCAAAAGCACGTGTTGATAGACACTTGGCCTGTTGAGTTTTGTTGGTGTGTGTGTGTACTCACCTAATTGTACTCACCTAATTGTGGTTGCAGGGGTCGAGTCTCAGCTCCTGGCCCCGCCTCTTCGCTGTCTGCTACTGGGTCTCTGCTCTCCCTGCTCCATGAGCTTTATCATACCTTGTCTTAAAACTATGTATGGTTCCTGCCTCCACTATATCTTTCTCTAGTCCATTCCACTTCCTGACTACTCTGTGGCTGAAGAAGTGTTTCCTGACATCCCTTTGACTCATCTGAGTCTTCAGCTTCCAGTTGTGTCCCCTTGTATCTGTGTTCCCTCCTGAAACAACCTGTCACTATCTACCTTGTCAATTCCCCGCAGTATTTTGTATGTCGTTATCATGTCTCCTCTGACCCTTCTTTCCTCCAGTGTTGTTAGTCCTATTTCCCTCAACCTTTCTTCATAAGACAGACCCCTGAGTTGTGGAACTAACCTTGTCGCAAACCTTTGCACTTTCTCTAGTTTCCTTACGTGCTTGACCAGGTGTGGGTTCCAGACTGGTGCTGCATATTCTAGTATGGGCCTGACGTACACGGTATACAGTGTCTTGAACGATTCCTTGTTAAGGTAACGGAACGCTAATCTAAGGTTTGCCAGACGCCCATATGCTGCCGCAGTTATCTGGTTGATGTGTGCCTCCGGAGACGTGCTAGGCGTTATACTCACTCCAGGTCTTTCTCCTTTGCCGAGGTTTGTAGCCTTTGTCCGCCTAGCTTGTACTCTGTCAGCGGTCTTCTTTGCCCTTCTCCGATCCTCATGACTTTGCATTTGGAGGGATTGAATTCGAGAAGCCAACTGCTAGACCAGATGTCGAGCTTGTCCAGGTCTGTTTGCAGCCCTGCCTGGTCCTCTTCTGATGTGATTCTCCTCATTATTTTCACATCATCCGCGAATAGAGACACTTCTGAGTCTATCCCATCCGTCATGTCATTTACATAAACCAGGAATAACACTGGTCCTAGGACTGACCCCTGCGGTACACCACTCGTCACAGGCGCCCACTGTGATACCTCACCACGCACCATGACCCGTTGTTGCCTCCCTTTGAGGTATTCCCTGATCCATTCCAGTGCCCTTCCTGTTATACCTGCTTGTTCTTCCAACTTCTTTACTAATCTCATGTGAGGAACTGTGTCGAAGGCCTTCCTGCAGTCCAGGAAAATGCAATCAACCCACCCTTCTCTCTCCTGCCTTACCTCTGTTACTTTATCATAGAACTCTAGGAGGTTTGTTACACAGGATTTGCCTTCCCGGAATCCATGCTGTCTGGCGTTTATTATCCTGTTCCGCTCAAGGTGTTCCACCATTCTTTTCCTGATGATTTTCTCCAGGACTTTGCACACTATACATGTAAGTGACACCGGTCTATAGTTTAGTGCCTCTTTTCTGTGTGTGTGTGTGTGTGTGTGTGTATTTCATCATCCTATAGTTTTGTTTCTTTGATAACCTAGCTGACCAAAAAAACCACTTCGCGATCTGCAGACGGAGGATCGAGCCTCCACCAACCCCCTGCCTTGACTGACTCCTACAGGTTTAGCGCTTCGTGAGATGAAAATTTGAATTGTTTGTCTTTGATCATAATGTTGAAGAGTACCAGGGGTGACAGTGTCTTCTAGCCTTACCTTCATCTCTTTTTTTTTTCGCCTTGATACTGTTGAAAGGCTCTTCATTCAGGTTATTAGATCTACCCTTCGGTTCCTTTAAACTTGATTACCTTCCATTCCTCAGGCGATGTGCGACTCCTACGGGTTTAGCTTCTAATTATAAAATAATAAAATCGCGGGTCACACACGATCCATAATGATTTCGAGGCTGTAAATCCAGAAATTAAT
Source organism: Cherax destructor (assembly GCA_009830355.1). Taxonomy (NCBI): domain Eukaryota; kingdom Metazoa; phylum Arthropoda; class Malacostraca; order Decapoda; family Parastacidae; genus Cherax; species Cherax destructor. The sequence continues at coordinate 369,382 of WNWK01000421.1, read as the reverse complement.
GGGTTTAAAAAGACACGTAAACGAACACTAGGACATGTTTATTAGGAAACGTTTCAGCCCTGGGACCTTCATCACTTCTAACCCACAGAGGTAAAAAATAACAGTATATATATATAGGAAAGTGGGATGTGAGTGACTTGAAGTATGACCTATTATCGGCATCAATTACCAAGGTTTACTGTTACTCGAGCGAGAAACATGGTTTCCGTCTCATTGTGACCTGAGGGAGAAACATGGTTTCCGTGTCACTGTGACCTGAGGGAGAAACATGGTTTCCGTGTCACTGTGACCTGAGGGAGAAACATGGTTTCCGTGTCACTGTGACCTGAGGGAGAAACATGGTTTCCGTGTCACTGTGACCTGAGGGAGAAACATGGTTTCCGTGTCACTGTGACCTGAGGCAGAAACATGGTTTCCGTGTAATTGTGACCTGAGCAGAAACATGGTTTCCGTGTCACTGACCTGAGGCAGAAACACGGTTTCCGTGTCACTGTGACCTGAGGGAAAAACATGGTTTCTATGTCGCTATGAGTTAACCGCCAGTGTCGAGCCTCGATAATTTTGATTATTTGATAAGATTGAGCGCCTGATAAGACTGATACCTGAACGCAAACCTTGGCTTACTAGCAGCTGGCTCTGTGTACACTGCAGCTGACTGTAATGTTCTAGCAGCCTCTGTTGTACGTACTGCAACTGACTTAATGCTTCAGTTGCTGCCTCTCCAGAGAATAATAATGCTATTAATAGGCTTAATTCAAAGAAGATGAGGGGTAGATTATTCGTTAGATCACAAGTTATTCACCAGGATGAAGTCACCCCTTCAAGGGGATCACAGTCCGCTGATATCAAGGACAAACACTACCCTCACTCTTCTGCTCTGAGTGCTCTGTTTACCTGTATCGCACTGATGAAACCTGTTGTGCTAAACGTTTGGCAAATGTGTCTTATTCATCTATTTCCAAAAAGGTTGGTGGGGTGGCCTGTGAATGGTGGTGGCGTTGGTGGTGACTTGAGAGTAGTGCTGGTGACATGATAATGGTAGTGGCCTAGGGACAGAGACGGCATGGGAGTGGTGGTGAAGGCGGCGTAGAAGTGATGATGGAGGCGGTGTGAGTGATGGCTGTGGCGTGGGAGTGATGGCTGTGGCGTGGGAGTGGTGGCTGTGGCTTGGGAGTGGTGGTTGTGGCGTGGGAGTGGTGGTTGTGGCGTGGGACTGGTGGTTGTGGCTTGGGAGTGGTGGCTGTGGCGTGGGACTGGTGGTTGTGGCGTGGGACTGGTGGTTGTGGCGTGGGACTGGTGGTTGTGGCGTGGGACTGGTGGTTGTGGCGTGGGACTGGTGGTTGTGGCGTGGGACTGGTGGTTGTGGCGTGGGACTGGTGGTTGTGGCGTGGGAGTGGTGGCTGTGGCGTGGGACTGGCGGTTGTGGCGTGGGAGCCACCTAGTGGTGCTTCATCCAATGATTGAGAGTGACCTTCACACGGTGGCAGCCCTGCTCATACCCCCAACACACTACTTCCTAATTATTCTAATCACAAATCATAATAAAACCCCTTTTTTATTCTCTAACCTATTTATTAGTAAGTCTCAGCCACATGATGATGCATTAAGCAAAAGTTCACTTTATGCATTCTCACTAACACGATTGATAAACGTTAAAATTTGAACGTTCCCTCTTTTTTTCTCGACCATTTTGTTACTAGGAGTATAGCGGCCATTTTTTTATTTGCTTATTTGTGGTAAATAATTTACGGTATAGGTTTATGCAACCTAACTTACTCCAGCCTAACTTAATTTAACAAAATATGAAGAAAATATATGACAAAATGAAAGCTCTCAGAATTGTTATTGAGTACTACGTCAAAAAATTTAGTAGTCAAATGAGCTAGGTTACCAATGATTGATATTAATATATGGAATGGGTGGTGGATAAAAAGTATTGATTCTTTGTTCTACCAAAATTTACATCTCCAGTGTATGGATACCTTACTTTATGTGGTAATATTGTGGGAGCAAAATATTGGTATCCTGAGAAGGAAAAGGTGGGGTAAAAGGTATGGGAGGTGGTGTGAAATTAACCCAGTTTTTCAAGACCATTCAGCGTCATACAGTAGTTTATCATAAATAGTGATGGAATAAATGTTTTAAGTTTTCAAGAGGAAACTGGATCACTACCTCCGACAAGAACCAGATCAGCCAGGCTGGAATGGTTGCGGGCCGCCATCACCAGTAGTCTTGTTGAACCGGCAATCAACGAAAAAGCTTGGGCCCAAACAGGGCTGTGACAATAGCAAAAATCTAGAAGTCGGTTATAGATATATCACAGGTCACAGAGGAGAGGAAAAAGAAACGAATGAGGGTACAGTGATAAAAGGACAAGGTAAGAAAAGTCGGCAGAGTCTGGGAGAGGTGTGGGGGACGGCGCTTCCCGTCGAGGCAGCTCCTATATCACAATAATGAAGCTCTCCCACCAACACCGTAATAAGGTTGTTAATGCTCTTCGCTGTGCTTTTGTTAATGTTGGCTTCACGCACGGAGGGCCCGGGTTCAATTCCCGGCGGGGCCGAAACATTTCGAAGTGTTTCCTTACACACACACACACTACTATATATATATACAACATGCCTAGTGTCTAATCGACATGTGCCTAGGACAAAATGGTAACTAACTAACACGTATAAATACATCCCAGTCTCTTTCAGTCTTTGCTTCCTTATAGTCCTGAGTATCTCTTATGATTATGAAAGAAATTATTGCTAGAATGTTAAGGCAAAGTGTCAACTTAAAAACATGATGCATCTTATATACAGTAGGAGTTGTCCAGATGACATAGTTCCATTAGGAGATTCGAAAGAATAGCTGCAGAGGTTGATGGAGGATATTCGAAGGAAGGTTAAAAAGGAACACACTAAACGAGCCAGGGAATGGAGTGAGTGAAAGGCTCCCTCTGAACTAGCTAAATAATTTAGCAGTCTACTCTTTTTTCCTTCCTATATAAATAAGTTCTCTTATCAATCTATCCATTAGTAAAATTTCGTAAACAAAATAAAGCAACTTCAGTTGCACAACATGACCATTATACACAAAAATATTCACACATTTTCAGCCACCATTCTAATCAGATAAGACAAATGTATTTTTTTAATTATTTCTACAGGTACTCAGACTATGTAATCCACAAGGGTTACAAAATAAAAGCCAAACTGCACAATTCACTCTTGCTGTCTAGAATGGTTTACACAAAGAGGCTCAGCAAAAGCCAATGATAGTTACTAAGAGCTGTAATTCATCACCACAGAAATATGTGCAAGAACATGGAACATGTAATACAACATTTTTATATGCAGTTACCCTGACAAGATAGATAATTGTTACCAGTGGTCTCAAAAAATTAACCACCTTTGTTTACGAAATTTCTTGCAGAGAGAGACCAATCGTACATGGGATAGACAGAGAGAAATATAGTAGCTACAACAACTAAACAAAAATCAAAACCATATTATCTGGAAGCTGCATTCATTTTGTATATAACTATTGACACGTATAAGCGTAAAATATTTGAGCCAGCTGTGATTGCTTCATGAACCAATTTCGACTTTTCACCTGCCCACTTGAAACCTGTTGTTGTAACTACCCTTTTCGTGAAGTCACTTATTCCTGCATCTGACTTTCCAGTGTTGGTGCTAATCTCCTTCGGTAGAAGGAAGAAATAGAAAGTTCAGCATCAGTAATTAGTCACTGCGGCCATGAACCACTATAGGACCGACGTCTACCCCAGCTTCACATGTTCGTCAATAAGCAGTTTCATCGCACTCCCGTCAGAGTGCCGGTACTACTGAACAGTCATCTTATTACAAGGGTCCATCTTCAGTGATTTTTTCCTGATAAATTTAAAATAAAATCAACAGTTTTAAGCATGCTGAAGTACGTCTTAATGATTGGCCGAAACATAAACCTCCGGCTGTCGTAAAGAGAGAACTTCATAAAGTTCTCAAATCAGTCCTTGATCATCCAGACTGTAGTGCATACGTTGGACTGCGTGCAGCTAGCACCAACAATATCCTTGATCAGATCATCAACCAGAAGGCTAGGTCTGAGACCGAGCCGCAGGGGCGATAACCCCGGAACCAACGTCAGATAACTTTCATATAGCTTATCGTTTGTTTAATTTTATCAGTGTTGGTTCGTATGTGCCATATATATATACACACAACATAAACTAACTCTCCCTCTCCTTTATTCCCCGGTGAGAAATAATGTCAGGGTTCTCCAAATTTATGCAAAGTTTGTCAAAAAATGAGAGGAAAATGTCTGAGTGAACAGCAAAACTGCATTACGACACTGAACGTTTTTATGGTAGGGGAAATGTGTAAGAGGAATTAGAGGTTGCGGGTGATAGGGTGTTGTCTCTTATGGTGCATTATTTTATCAATAAAATTTATAAATTGCATAGGGAGATTTATGGACTTCATACAAGCATCAATATATGTAAGGTGAGATACGATACCAAACGGGTTTGAAGTGGGATTTCGTGAAGATATTTACACAGATGAGTGTAAGGTAAGATGGAATATTTTGAAAGTGTCAAAGGAGTGTGTAAATTTAGTGGGATTTTGTGGGCAAGTTAAGGACTGACGAGTGTAATTTGGGCTTGGCACCAGTAACAATGAGAGGTTCTTTTACATCAGGAGATTGTAACCTTACATTTTTTTTATTTCTGCAGTCCCCAGTCATGTCTTAAGATGCAGGTGTCAAGAGAGGTGAACCTCTACAGGTGTCAAGGACAAACGAATAAGAGATGAACTTCTGTGTAGTTCCCAGTCTCGAAACAAGTGTCAGACAATTACGTGCGAGATGAATATCTGTGCAGGTGTCATAAATGAATATTTTCGACCGTATTAACAAATAAAGACAGATGAATACTAACCGAATTTATTGAAAAGTGTCGGTGACAGATTAGTCTTTATTAAAGTATGAAGGACAGGTGAATGTAATATTGAAGTTTATATTGGAATCAAGGACATGCGAGTGTTTGAGCGTTTGTACTGAAATTGAGAACAAACGGGCGTTCCACCGTTCATATTAGACTTGACAGTAATCCCATAGAGCTCCCTAGCGAGGTAACCTTTAGCTTCTTAAGAAAGTTCATCTCACTTAACACAAGTGGTGTCGCGCTCTTATCCCCACTCTTATCCCCAGATTAAACTTAGTAAACATAGAACACTCATTTACCCCTTCCAACCCTTTGGATATATTTGAAGCCGCTGAAGATCTAAAAGAACTTGAATATGCTCATATGTTCTCATGATATCTACACTAAAGTGTATATCGGTGTATGTACATTGTGAATTTGTGTTAGGTAAAAGGACACAGGTGCAACTAATTTGACATTTTATTGTGGCAACATTAGTTGCACTTGTGTCCTTTTTGCCTAACATATTGTCGGTAATTCTACCAACATTCATACATTGTGAATTTACTTTAATCGCAATATTATATCGGAAAAAAATCTGAGTTATTGTCACTATAATGGAACACAATTCCGACAAGTTCATGAATACGACACATGTGCAGCATTTTGGAAATAGATACCAAAGTATTGCACATGCGTCTTATTGGAGTTAGTTTCTAGGATTTTAGGTAGACGAGGACTACTTGGTATAGAATTGTTAATATTTTGTTTAAAGTTTGTCATTATTTTATCTTATTATGTTTATGATGGTATTAATATTATTCATTTTTGGTCTGCAATTATTACAATTAAATCAGTCTGAAAGCCATGAAATTCTTTCTTTCATGTAAAGTAATACTCGCAAATTTGGGCGGCTTTTATGCCGAGTTGTTCAAACTATTTTAATGTCTTCTAAAAGTGTTCTCTTGAGGCGTGAACAATATTCGTCAGTCAACAGTATATATAATATTTAATTTTGTAGCAAAGCTAACTTACAAGCCGCACCTAACCATCTTAGAACTTAATTTAAGCGTAAGTTAGCGTAATGCAACCTAACCTAGCGAAGATCAGCCCGAGTCATTATTTAAATGAAATTAATATACATTTGTTTTTGGTGGCAAAACAGTTTTTGCTGAATGAACCCAAATTAAAAATACATGTCTCACTTAAAATGTAATTTCTTACGTTTGTAATGTGGTTCAGTGATACGACGACCATCTGCTGTTTACCTGATGACAGTTCTCTTCCTTTTATGGATGTCAATTACTGGATTTTGACAATAATAATGATTCTGTTCGTGACTTGATAAAGCCCACTAAGTGGGCGAAACGTTGTCAATAAAGGATGCGATTATACTGGATTTGTCTGACGATGAAATGTTTTGACAATAAGGAACTGAAGAGGCTATGTTGTGATGGAGAAAGCTCTAGAGGTGAATTCTGGACCACTTCCTTCCTAGCTTGAATTCTTCCTGGAAAAAAAAAGTAAAAAATCCGCTGCATTGTGGTGTTGATATAATCATCCAGTTAGGATCACTCCAGCGTTATTAAGTTATTCACTCAACCACTAATTGATGTCTTTACAAAATATTAACATACCAATTAGTCATAATTTACATTTTAATTTCAAATTGAAAGAATCATCAAGCAGATCCGTAATACATCTAATGGCACGTGACTGAGAGAGACATGGTAAGCTAAAATTATAATTTGATGGTAATGAGGGAGATAGACGCCTGCATTCTGGGTCCGAAGTTAGACCACGACGCGTCTGGCAGCATGGTGTTTGGGAATGTCCAGGCAGCGTTCAAATCTGCATGGGGTATTACGAGTGGGTTGGGATTCTATCATTCTCGTCTCTGTTATGTTTAGACAGTGGTTCAAGATCGACCCAACTTCGTCGTAAGGTTCGTCTCCAAGTACGGGTTTTTGTGAATTACGCATATAATATATTCAAAACTAATAGTTGTAGCATTCGAGCAACTTAAGTGTTAAAAATGCTTAATAAAAAAAATGCAGAAACGTGGAGTTTTCTAAGCTTATGTATAATTAGTTGCCTGATTATGTTCGCAGGGGTTGAGTCACAACTCCTGGCCAAGCTTCGCAGCTTTTGTAGATAAAACTCACTTAGGCTCAGTTCAAGACATATATTGAGGAAACATTTCGAACTGTACATATGTTTTCATCTACATACTGTCGGTATCACCATACTTCCCCAATTTTGTTGCTATTATTGATCCCCAGGGCTTGATCATGCCTACTACTGAAGCTGTGATCATGTTTGCCTCCAGTTACTATTTCGTCTAGTGTGTTCCTAATACTCGCCACACTGAGACTGTAAATGTGTTTCCTTACTTTCCCTTGGCTCATTTCCGTCTTCAGTTGTCTATGTGTTCTAGCTCCCTCTCTTCGCATCTCCAACAGTATGTCCCTCTGCACTCTGTTTAATCCCTTGAGTATTTTGTATGTCGTGAGCCCGTCCACTCTGATAGTGTGACCTAATAATAGACAGTGCTTTGCCACTGTTTTCACGGTGATGTTAAAACGACGAGCTGTCACTGTGTTCACAGTTATATGACAACACAGTGCTGTTTTTTACACGTTGATTGCTCTACATGTAGATTTTATGGGCCATTATTCCCCATCACGATTCTATTTATTTTGAGTCTTACATTGTGCACATAAAAAAAAAAATTCACAAAAAAATTACCTCTGTAAACCTGAGCATGGAGTAGCAGGGCACCCTGGCGAGGCGGGCATCTTGACTTTGTCAGTAATTTTGTATTGTAGAGCGAGTGAGACTCCACGATGTACACTAGTTGTTTTTATGCGTCATGATCGTGTACACTATCAGTGTGTGGATGTGATCGTCATGACCGTGTAGTGTCAGTGTGTGGATGTGTGCGTATTTGTGTAGATTAACTATATCTACGTACACTACGTTTTGACCATGTGCGCTAATTGTGTGTGTGTACTCGACTATATGTGTTTGAAGGGGTGGAGTCCTAGCTCCTGGCTCCGCCTCTCAATTTAACGCTTGCCAAATTCACTCCCTCATAGCCTCGTGGGGCCCCATCGCACCTGCTTCTGAAAGTATGTATGGAGTTTGCCTTCACCTCTTCCTCGAAGTCATTCCACTCAATGACCACCTAGAGACTGAAGAAATACCTCCCGTGTGTGTGTATGTGTAATGAGTGTACACTAGCATTGTACTTACCAAATTGTGTAGTCGGGGGTCGAGACAGCTTCTAGCCTCCCCCCTCTCCTCTTTCAAATTGGCCGGCATTTACTGGTTCCTGACCTCTTGGGATAACATCCATCAACTGTAAGATATTTTTTTTATTTTCCCGCTATCCCTGTCTGCTCTGTCGCATCCCATAACTATCTTGTACATCGTTATCATGTCTTCCCAAGATTTTCTCCCTTTCAAGGTTATTAGGTTTATTTTTGGAGGTTTATATTAGTGAAATATTGTCAGTGCTGGAACCGATCTAGTTGCAAATCGCTGTTTATTTTCTAGTTATTGAACGTGGATCTGAGGAGTGGGGTTCACGATGGTGCTGCGTATTGAAGAATAAGCGGATATATATCGTATAAAGTGTACGTTACCGAGGTTCATGAAGGCAGTTCTTAGGTTTGCTAACCTCTCTTACGCCGGCGTTAGTATGGGGTTTATATGAAGGTTTAGAAACTAAAGGTACTGAGATTTGCAACTAAATAATAATATATTATTATTCACATCAGCGCCCAGGGAATCAAACGTAATCAGGTTTGATACAAGAAAGGGGAGGGCAGCTCCAGTTTCCTGGGTCAAGAGCCCTTCACTCTCGTCAAGGTATCTTTCCTTGAAGGGTTGCAAGGAAAAAGAGAGAGAGAAACAAAGAGAGCAATACCATCTCGCGCTGGTTCAACGTGAGGAGGAAGTGAGAAAAAAAAAAAAAAAAGCGAGAAAAAATGTCGCCTGAGGAGCGGGCATTAAAGTAATGTGTGTTAAAATGATCTTAAAGCCGTCTCCCTCACGTCCGCCTAACTTTACAACTTTACCCAAATGTGAGATTAGATTGTCGACGTTAATAATTTTGCTCAGAATGTGTCATTAGTCACGAAAAAATCCGGAGTTAGAGGTGGGTTTACGGGAGGGAGAAGTGAGGGTAGACGAGAGGGAAGGGGGGAAGAATAGGGAATGAAGGGTGGAAGAATGAGAAAGGAGGGGTGAGAGAAGAGAAATGGGAGAATTTCAGGAAATTGGGAGAGGGAAAGGGGCGTAGGAGAACTGGAGATGTTGAATGCATGTAACCAGAACAGGGTTGTTGGGGAGTAAGTTAGTACGAGGAATGGATAAAAATTGGATGGGATCGACGGAGGGAAAAGAATGATTAGACAGTTTCATAATGGAGTAGATATAAAGAGGGGAATGTAAGAAGGGCTAAGATGATGTTTTGAGAACAGAGACTGGGAGGTACTCTGGCAGAGAGAGGGAAAGTTGGGAGAGAGAGAGAGCAAGGGAGAACCTCAAATACGGATCCACAGACAGGCACAAATATATATATATATATATGTCGTGCCGAATAGGTAAAACTTGCTATTTTTACTTAAATAGCAATGCTCTTCTTGCTGAATAAGGTAAGCGAAAATTTGTGTATGCAATAATTTCACAAATATCATTCTGAACCTAACGAAAAAAAATATATTTAATTGAGTTTGTTTATTATTTAATTATTGTAATCTTATCTAAAATATATTTAGTTGGATTAGGCTAAATTAAATTGCGCTTGGTATAATAAGGTTAGGTAAGTTTCCTAAGGTTTTTATATTAGCATAAATGAAAAATATATCTTTAAATGTATAAGAGAAAATTGTAGAAAGGACTTAATTTTAAATGAGTTCTACATTCATACACACACAATACAGAACCAGACAGACAGACAGAGGGATGGATGGAACAGAAGAAGAGGAAGAGAGATGGAGAGCCAAGAGTTAGCATCATAGGATGTTCATGGCAAGTTTTATCAAGTGAATATTGGAGGGCAGGCGAGGTGGTGTTATTGTTGCTGCCAGCATTATTAAGTGTTGAATAGGCTGCAACTGACCTCTGATTGGCGGACAGGTTCTTGTTATTGTTAGCCGATTCAACAACTTACTGCTGCCTGCATTGCATTTCACCGAGATAGACAGAAAAACGGTCCAATTTTCACGAGAACAGGAAATTGTTATTGCGAATTTCTTCCCGACTCTCTTTTTTTTATTGGCATTAATTGCAGTTTTTGGTTGTTACAAAGAATATTGTGTTTTGTTTCATGCGATTCATTGAAGCGCACACACACACACACACACACACACACACACACACACACACACACACACACACACACACACACACACACACACACTCGGGAAGTGGAATAGTTTAGGAAGCGATGTAGTGGAGGCAAGCTCAATACAGAGCTTTAAGAAGAGGTATGATAAAGCTCATGGCGCAGGGATAGTGACCCAGTGAAGAGTGGGGCCAGGAGCTATGACTCGACCACTGCAACCACAACTAGGTGAGTACACACACACCAGCAGCAGCAGGAGCTATCTCTCGACCCCTGCAAACACAAATAGGTGAGTACATTCACACAAGAAGAACCGTGAAATTGTTTGGGGCTGTGGGAAGAGATCGTAGTATGACAGTTGGTGCCGCTGATACAAGTCACAAGTCTGTTAAATCTTCCTCCTGTAAGCTTCGTAGATCAGTGGTACATCATTGGACCTGCTATATGTCAGCACCACTATTCGAGTCCCCGTCCAGTTTTCTGTTTATTCAAATACGTATAATATCTTGCAGGTAACAAGTGTGTGTGTGTGTGTGTGTGTGTGTGTGTGTGTGTGTGTGTGTGTGTGTGTGTGTGTGTACTAATTTGTGTGTGGTCGCAGAGGTTGAGTCTCATCTGGTCCTGTCTCTTAACTTGTCGCTTGCCGGCTTTAATCTCCTAGCCTTGAGGGCCCTGTCATACCTAGTCTTAAAATTACTACTATTTCGGACAGGACATCCCACTTCTTGACCATGCTGAGGCTGAAGATGCAGATGCGGTTCTTGACATCCCTGTGACTCATCTGTGGTTTTTAGCTTCCAACTGTACCCCGCCTCTCTCTGTCCTTGTCCACTCTATCAAGTCTTTTGAAACTTCTATATCTAGTTATCATGTCTTTCTTGGTTCTCCTCTAATGTCGTCAGGATCAGTGTCTTGAACCTCTCATAGCTTTGAGACTAGCTTCGTTGCATATCTCTGCACTTTGTGTGTGCACGTAGTGTCGTCAGCAGCAATATGAAGCCTGCAGGAAGTGTGATTGGAATTATGCAAACTTTCATATTAGTATATCCTACGAATGTGGTCTGTGGGGTGAGGCTTGAGCATGGTGTGGGGAGGATAAAGGAGAGATGGACACCCATGTCTCCTTCCCTTTGTCATTTATAGCTCGTCAAACTCTGGCTCTGTTGTCCCCGTCTCTAGGTAAGTGTCTTTCCTGACGACCCACACGGTGAGTTTTAGTGGCTCAACACGGTTTATATATACCCATTAGAGGGACTGTATCCAGAACTGAGTGGCGCTTAAGCTTTGGATATGCATAAGAGGTTAGTAAGTGAAGACGGTAACTGTAGAGACCTCTCTGGTTACGCTTCTTAAAATGTAGAGTCCGCTGTCCACCGTGTGTCGGACACTTAGGGAAGGGCAGAAGTGAATATTTTGTTAGAAGAAATGGGAAAATTTATCTCGTGCAGATTTTAGTGATACAATGACTCGATCAGTGGAGCTTCAGACCATTTAACTCAGGCCAACCGTTGTCTTACCGCTCAACCATGGAAAAAATAATCCGATGAATTCACGTTTTTTTTCGAACGTCGTTTGATGTGAGATTGTGAAGAGTAAATTATTTTAACTAAATTCGGATCACCAGCTGTGTGATGCTGAGCTCTTCTGTAAGCTATTTACATTGTGGTAACAGAAGCTTAATGGATGAGGCGAGTGGATGAGTGTCTTGGGAAGGATTGTTAATTTATAAAAAAAGTTTAGTTAATAATGTACACAAAAGTGAGAAGAGACTGGGACCAGACAGTATAGGGATGGACTGTTCAAATTAAGAGGGTAAAGTTCAGTAGATTATAGGCGGAAGCTTAGTATAATATCTTTATTATGCACCCTATACTCATCCTATGGGTGGTGGTCAAAAGATTACAGACATATAATGGGTCCAGGGACTGGGCAGCAGAATTTCGATAACTAAACAATTTACAGTGGTAATGAAATATTTACATGTTTATATCTGGTTACAATCGTAATGAGTTATTTATGCAAATATGACTTAAATAAGAAAATTATATATATATATATATATATATATATATATATATATATATATATATATATATATATATATATATATATATATTTTAGCAAGGTATGTTTGTAATAAAAAAAGGGTTAAGTGGTTATGTGTTATTGACAGTGGGCAGAGTCAGTGTATTTTTTCCTAGGATGTAAGGAGCTATTTTTTTTAGTATGTTGGTTGAAAAGTGGAATAATTCGAATGAGGAAGTGGTGGAGGCAAACTCAATACATAGAGTTTCAAGAACAGATGTGATAAGGACCAAGACATCCTAAAATCAGTGATGTCCATCAAATTATTTTAGAAGGCGAGGCCGGGAGCTGAATCTGGACACCCGGAAATGCAGCTCGGTGAGTTCACACAGGGGAGAAAAACTGAAAAACAAAACCAGTGGAATTGTTCACTTACGAGCAGCCATCAATTTTGTCGGCATCGTTGGTTATTTACAGACGGGTGTCAGTGTGTATTGAATACGTGAGTTTGAGTGATGCAAGTTTCACGTTTGCTCACCAGTGATGTGTTCTCTGTCATCCACTCAACACTAGTCTGCGTTCATCCACAAAACACTAGTCTGCGTTCATCCACACAACACTAGTCTGCGTTCATCCACACAACACTAGTCTGCGTTCATCCACACAACACTAGTCTGCGTTCATCCACTCAACACTAGTCTGCGTTCATCCACACAACACTATTCTGCGTTCATCCACTCAACACTAGTCTGCGTTCATCCACTCAACACTAGTCTGCGTTCATCCACTCAACACTAGTCTGCGTTCATCCACACAACACTAGTCTGCGTTCATCCACACAACACTAGTCTACGTTCATCCACACAACACTAGTCTGCGTTCATCCACTCAACACTAGTCTACGTTCATCCACACAACACTAGTCTGCGTTCATCCACTCAACACTAGTCTGCGTTCATCCACTCAACACTAGTCTGCGTTCATCCACTCAACACTAGTCTGCGTTCATCCACTCAACACTAGTCTGCGTTCATCCACTCAACACTAGTCTGCGTTCATCCACTCAACACTAGTCTGCGTTAATCCACTTAACACTAGTCTGCGTTAATCCACTCAACACTAGTCTGCGTTCATCCACACAACACTAGTCTGCGTTCATCCACTCAACACTAGTCTGCGTTCATCCACTCAACACTAGTCTGCGTTCATCCACTCAACACTAGTCTGCGTTCATCCACTCAACACTAGTCTGCGTTCATCCACACAACACTAGTCTGCGTTCATCCACTCAACACTAGTCTGCGTTCATCCACTCAACACTAGTCTGCGTTCATCCACTCAACACTAGTCTGCGTTCATCCACTCAACACTAGTCTGCGTTCATCCACTCAACACTAGTCTGCGTTCATCCACACAACACTAGTCTGCGTTCATCCACTCAACACTAGTCTGCGTTCATCCACACAACACTAGTCTACGTTAATCAGCACACTAACAGCATAGTTAACAATGGCGTTACCTCGCATGGGAAGCCTTGATAATCTCGTGCACAAAACAATAATCATAGTCAAAGTTTCTCCTAGACAGTCTTAATCTTCGTAGGTGCCGTCGGGCGTCACTGTTTCCTTCTGCTTCATGTAGTGAGCACACGAGCTATACGCTCCAGTGTTTCCCCGAGAAGTGGTAGGCTCTTCTGATGAACAAGCTGCAACATGTATTCAGTTTGGCAGGTCTTGGGTGTATGCTTCCTTTCCCCTGTCCTTGTCCTACAGGAATCTTTACTGTTATAAGAAAATTCTGTGTGGATTGAGGAGAGGCAGACACACCCTTCTCTCGTGTGGCTACTCGCTTACAGGTACTCTGTGTGACTCGTGGTGTGCTGCTGATTGTGGCGCACATTTTAATGGTCTACTAGGAGCCTCAGCTGTTTCAGTTTTGGCAGTATTTTTATAACTACCGTGGAATCTGTGAGGATATTGGAGCAATTTTATTTTAATATTGACCAAATGGTGGGCTTTTTAAATGACTGAATATTTTACCCTGGTGTGAAAGTATTGTTTAATAGTGAGATTTTTTTTTTTTTTTTTTTTTTTTTTTGTGGATTCAGTTTTAACTGATGAGTGTGGTATGTTTTGTGTGTGTTTAGCCTTTTATTAACAAAGACAATAAAAAACGATTGGTCTCGACACACTATAATTTTTTAAGATAGTTTTTCCGCTGGGGTCTTAGGGAATAAGTGTCATCCTTACTCCCTTCCTAACTATCCAGTAGATCCTACAGCAACAAGAGTCACATCCTTAATATTCTTCCCACCCTCCCCTTTACTGAGAACCCGTGTGGTACCAGATCTCCTCTCGGCCCTGGGGACTCGTAGTGTCAGATCTTCCGGCCCCTGGGACCCTTGTGTGTCAGCTCTCCTCCCGGCCCCTGGAACACTTGTGTCAGCTCTCCTCCCGGCCCCCTGGGATCCTTGTGTGTCAGCTCTCCTCCCGGCCCCGGGGACCCTTGTGTGTCAGCTCTCCTCCCGGCCCCTGGGACCCTTGTGTGTCAGCTCTCCTCCCGGCCCCGGGGATCCTTGTGTGTCAGCTCTCCTCCCGGCCCCGGGGACCCTTGTGTGTCAGCTCTCCTCCCGGCCCCTGGGACCCTTGTGTGTCAGCTCTCCTCCCGGCCCCACGGACGCTTGCGGTACCAGCTCTTCCCCTTCCCGGTGCCCGCCATGATGCAGGACTCAACCTTCTCTACAGATTTGTTCAGTATTCTCTTTGGCTCTGAGATTGCAACTAGAAAAATTTGTGATTTAAACGCTACAACAACGACAACCACGAAGACGATTATTTCTTCCACAGAAAAACCTGCTAGCCCTCCTTATTCGTCCATCCCTCCACCCAAACCCTGTCTGCCTCCTCCTACCTGTATCGTTCATACTCCTTCAACGGTCCATACCCTCCTCCATCTTTCGTTCTGATGTTTTTCTTCTGTTCTTTGTTCCTTTCCTCGTATGTTCCTCATGAGTTTACTGTCTTCCACCACACCTCTCAGGCCTCTCTCTTCTTTCTTTTTTCATACTATGCCTCACTCTGCTTTCCCTTCATTTTCCGTATATTTTTCCTTTTCTACTTGCCTGTGTACTTCCTCGTGGTGGCTTTGTTATATACCTCTCTCTCTCTCTCTCTCTCTCTCTCTCTCTCTCTCTCTCTCTCTCTCTCTCTCTTTTACACAGGGTTTGACAAGGTTAGGTTAAGAATCCCAAACTTTATTGACAAGTTAAGGATTTCTAACTATTGACAAGCTAAGAGCTGTTACCTACATCAGCTCATTTGAAAATATTTTTATTGTTATGAAACATAAAAGTAGGGAGCAGGATGAAGTTGGAGCCATCTGTGAGCCAGCATTTTCATTTGATCAACTGACTTTATCTCGTTGATATCATTATGCTGTACGAATGTGTCCCAGACTCGAGTCATCCTGGGGATAAATGATCTCAGATGAAGTGATGTTCTGGAGAATGGTACAGCCAGGGTGAAGTTGCTGCTTTCTGCCCGTCTTGTGGTATAGAAGCTTGCTTCTCGCTGTCCTCGAAATGGAGCCAAGTGTGGTACTTTGACAATGTTGGCCTTGTACATAACAGTAAGGCCGCCCACATCCCTCCTGTGTTGAAGGCTCTGCTGAAATGACACTTCTATCCAGGATGGGTCCAAGCGAGAGATGAGACGTCTTGCTCTGTTCTCTAATTTGTCAAGCAGTCGCAGATGAGATGGGGGGTGGGCTGGCAAACCTTTGTCTCTCTCTCTCTCTCTCTCTCTCTCTCTCTCTCTCTCTCTCTCTCTCTCTCTCTCTCTCTCTCTCTCTCTCTCCCTTCCCTCTCCCCCTCTCTCATCTCCCTCCCTCCCTCTCTCCTATCTCCCTCTCTTTCCCTTTCTCCCACTCCCTCCCTCCTTCCCCCCTCATTCCCCTCCCTCTCTTCCTCCCCCTCTCTTCCCATTATTACCCTCCTTCGTATCTGGTATTTCTCCCTCCTCCCCTAACCCCTGTTATCTCTTCGTCTCCCTTGTGCTCTCTCTCCATCCACCTTGTACGGTACTGTTATTTCCTCTCTCTCGACTACTACACAGTTATCCCAGGCTTCTCTTTCTATACTTCTCCCACCACCCACACATTCCCTGCTCTCCACCGCATCACCCCAGCCTTCTTGACCTTCTTGCCCCTTCACCCATCTCCCATTGTATTTCTCCTCTCATCTCATCGTCGGGCCCAATCTTACTCGTCTTATCTCCAGATCTCTCCGCCTCCCCACCCCCGTATCTAGCGATGTCAATATTGTAACTCAAATTTACCATCACACTTTCGCCTTTATTGCATTTCAAACATCTTCGCTATCCCATATTGTACCGCTTTGAAGTCTCGCTCGTTTTTATTGTTCCTCGCTCGTCCTGCTGCTGATCTCCGTCTGTCTGCCTCCTCTTCCTTGGCTTAATGTCCTTCTGTCTCACCCTCTTTCCCTACACCTTAGAGTCTGTCTCATTCCTTCCTCTTCAATGCCTTCCAGTTCTTCCTTCTTACCTGCTTCTTTTCCATGTCTTCCAGTATTTCTCACCTCTTCGTCTATACCTTCCTCTTATTCCTTCAACCCCCTTCATCATTCTCACACTTCCTTTCAATTCCTTAATTATTATTCTTCAGCCTCTCTACAGCTTAAAAATCTTGTCCCTTCTTTTCACCTCCACACTTCCTTCTACCTCTTGCTTACCTCCCTTTAACCTCGCACTACTTCCAACCTCACAACCCATGGCATTCTCTCCAGCTTTAATGCATTTTCCACCCATGAACATTGACATCAGTATATTGACATAACATTTTTGCATTGAAATGTTAAAATACAGATGTTACACTTTATATGTTCGGCATGTTCTCACATGCATCATATTGGGTTATAAGTATTACTGTAGAATCCTTTATTTTAATGGACCTTTTATTAGCAAATTTTGTAGTGTATTATTAAACCACTAAATTTAAATTCGCAGAAGTAAAAGAACATTTTGATGTCATGAGTTTTATGGTAAGCCTTTCAGAATTGAAAAGAAGCCTATTGGTTACTGAGATGATTGTGTAAAACTAAACAAATCTTGGATGTCTTAAGTTTACTGCAGGAAACTTTTGTTAATACACTTAAACTTCATATTTACCAAGTCACCAAAGCTGTTCTTCAAGAGTGGACGTCTCCTCCAGATGCGACAACAGTTTAGATTCAAATCTGTTTGATGACTTGCACTTTGTTGTGCTGGGTTGGTACATCCAGTAGCTCGTAATTATGACGATGCTGCCTCTCTCTCGTGGTTGTCCAGTCAAAAGAATTATAGATATTGACCTTTTCAAAACACTTAACTAGAATTTGCCACCTTTGTGCGGTACCGGTAAGTGAAGAAATTGAGCTGTGACCATGAGAAACTACTGCTGCGCTCTCTCCCACTTTATCCCCCACCCGTCTCGTCCCCTCCCGTCTCGTCCCCCTCCCGTCTATTTACCCTCCTATCTGTTCACCCTTCTATCCAGTCATCCTCTCACCTTGTCCTGCTTTCTGCCTTCTAATCTCTGATTTTCTCATTGTCTTTCCACTTTTCCTATCTCCTTCCCCCCCTCTACCTCCTATCCTTCCTTCCCCTTTCCTCCCCGTTTTCTTTCCGCTTCCTCCTCCCCTCCTTTCCCTTTCTTAATTTTCTTTCCTTCTTCATTCTTCCTCCTCCCCTCCTTTCTCCTTCCTTTCCTCCATCCAGTATCCCACTCACCTCTCTTTTCTTCCCGTCATTCTCTTCTTAGTATTATAAGTAACAGTGAAGATGCTGCGCTGCTACTTTCTCAACTTCCATTTGCTCTCCCACTGCCTTCGCCTTCCCTTTCTTCCAGCGGCTTCCCTTTTTTCCTCGCCTCCCCTTCTGTTTTTCCCTCCTCTTCCTTCTCCCACCTCCCCCTTCTCATACTTCCCCTCTTCTTCTCATACTTCCCCCTTCTTATCGTACTTCCCCCTGCTTCCCATACTTCCTACACTTCCCCTTCTTCCTACACTTCCCCCTTCTCTATGGCATTTACTCCCACCCCCTTCCCATGTGAGGTGGCCCAGGGCTCACTCTGACGCTGGCACAGAAGAGCGACAACTTCTTGAGGACTCGTCAATAGGAGGTTGTGCGAGCGTTTCTTGAGAAGTTCTCAAGCTTTTTATCCGGCTCGGTTATCATCAACTTGTCTTGAGTTGCTTGTGTATGTGAATGTATAATTAAGAGTAAATTGCATGTGGGTTTTGGTCAACCTGTGTCGGGGAGGTGCGATGGCTACTCGAGTGGAAGCTGACCGTTGCTCTCTTATTACTTGAATAATAGTGTTGTTGCTCTCTTGTTACTCGAAAGTGACAGCTGTGTTATTTACCTGTAATTTGCTGTAAACAGTCGGTGGGGTGTCCCCTGCTCCTACAGTCCGGACTCAAACCAGGCCTCCTGGTTGGCAGCCTGATCAATAAGGCTGTCGGTGCTGGCCACTGTAAGTTCATCGTAGGCACCACAGCCAGGCAGATCAGGAACTGACTTGAGGAACTTGTCTAATTATCTTTTGATGAGAGCTAGGGGGGTCTGTTGGTAATTACGCTTATGTATGAAAGGTGTTAAAATGTTTTTATCACTTTGTGTTTATTGAGTTATCTCTAATTGTACTCATTGTACCTGTACTTTTCATTGGAGGTATTTTGCAGTCTATCAAGACTGTTGCTTTCGTAGAAAGTGATTTCGTTGTGCAAATTTAGGAACCAATCTTTCCAGAATTTTCTAAGTGTAAATTATTATGCATGTCTCTCGCCTACGTTCCAGGAAATAGTTCGAGGGACTTCAGACATACACATTAATTGATTGAATTTATACGGGTAGCCATGGTTCTCTGTACATTGTCTAGATCTGTGGTTTCGTCTGGTTTTGAAAGGAACTGTTCGTGTACAGTAATACCGTATTACATTCGAATGAGGAGAAGCGAGTGTCATAATTGGCCTGGTAGCTCTTGTTTTGACATTTCTAGTTATCCAGCCTATCATTTTCCTTGTAATTGTGATAGTAACTCTGTTGTGATCTTTGAATGTAAAATCTGACATATTGCTCCCAAGTCCCTCGCATTAGTCTTCCGCTCTAGTGAGCGGTTTGAGTTAGTTTTATATTACGTTACGATTTTCGTGTCCTCAAATTTTCCTTAGCAAAGCAATGAAATTTGTTCTTACGAAACGCATTGTTGTCTGTATACCACTGTAAGACCTGGTCTATATGAGTTTGGAGTTTTGCTGTGTCCTCATTGAACGCTATTCTCGTTCAGAGTCTATTATTGTCTGCAAAGGATGATATGGTGCTATGATTTACGTCTCTTTGTATGTCGGATATGAGAATGAGAAAATAATTGGGGTGAGTACTATACCTTGTAAAACAGACTTTTGTTTTACTTTACTGACTGTTATTGTTTGGATTCGAATTGTAAGAGAGATGTCCATCTACCCATTTTTCCAGTTAATATTTTTTCAGGCATTTTGTGCACTATTACCCTCTGATATCACTTGTCGAATATTCTAAAATTTACTAGCCTCGCATGCGCTGCTGCTGTAATTCGGTTTATATGCGCCTCTGGCGTGATGGTGTAATAAATACTTCCAGGTCTTTCTCTGTGTACACACTTCTAGATGGTCTTTCACTCCTCTCCAAATTGCATGACCATGAACTTGTCTGGATTAAACCTTAGCGGTCACTTGTTTGACCACTTCTGCAATCTTTCGAAGTCTTCTTGTAGCCTGTATGTTGTCTAGTGTTCTTGTTCGAATTAATTGCACATCATTAGCAAACAACAATACCTAGGATTTGATATCTTATCATTTGCGTATACTAAGTATAGAGACCCTGACATTTCTTCCCATACCACCACTCTGACTTATGTTCGTTAGGTACTCGTTGTTCCATTTGCATACTTTTCCTTGCATCCCTGATTTTTCTTCCAAGGTCAGACTTTGGTATGGTAGCACCAGATGTGTGGTGGCACATGTGTGGCACCAGATGTGTGGTGGTACTGCATGTGTGGTGGTACCAGGTGTGTGGTGGCAACAGGTGTGTGGTGGCACCTGATGTGGTGGCACCAGATGTGTGGTGGCACCTAATGTGTGGTGGCACCTGATGTTTGGTGGCACCAGATGTGATGTAGCATCAGATATGTGGTGGCACCAGATTGGTGGTGGTGCCAGATGTGTGGTGGCACCTGATGTGTGGTGGCATCTGATGCGTGGTGACATCTGATGTGTGTGGCACCTGCTCTGTGGTGGCACCAAATGTGTGGTGGCACCTGATGTGTGGTGGCACCTGATGTTTGGTGGCACCAGATGTGTGGTAGCATCACATATGTGATGGCACCAGATGGGTGGTGGTGCCAGATGGGTGGTGGCACCAGGTGTGTGGTGACACCTGATGTGTGGTGGCACCAGATGTGTGGTAGCATCAGATATGTGGTGGCACCAAGATGGGTGGTGGTTCCAGATGTGTGGTGGCACCAGGTGTATGATGACACCTGATGCATGGTGGGACCAGGCACCAGATGGGTGGTGGCACCAAATGTGTGATGGCAGATGTGTGGCACATAGTGTGTGGTGGCACCAGATGTGTGGTAGCACATAGTGTGTGCTGGCACCGGATATGTGGTGGTACTGAATGTGTGGTGGCACCAGGTGTGTGGTGGCATCAGATGGGTGGTGGCACCGGATATATGGTGGCGCATAATGTGTGGTGCCATCGATTATATGGAACACCTGGTGAGGCTGGGAACACCTAGAGAACATAATGGTGAAGTATGAGGGTGAGAGTGGAGGTGTGGCAGCAAGGCTGTGTCCAGCGCCTATAACTTCCCTCATCGACCCTTCCTCGATGCAAGGTTCACAGAGAAAATTAATTCTCTAAAGACTGCTGGAAAATGATGCTCTGGCACGAAAACAGTATTAAATAAGCGAGTCATCACTGCGTGCGTGTGTGTGTGTCTCAGTGCGTGCGTGTGTGTGTCTCAGTGCGTGCGTGTGTATTCTCTCCGAGTTGTTTGCAGGGGTCGAGTCTCAGCTCCTGGCCTCGCATCTTTACCTGCAATCGCTAGCATTATTTTTTCCTGGCCTCGTAAGCCCTATCATGCTTAATCTTAAGAGTAGGTATCGAGTTTGCCTTTACAACTTTCTTATCTAACTCTCTTCAGACTGAAAACGTTCTCCTTATATACCTGTGGCTCATTGTGTCTTTAGTTCCATCTATGACCACCTCATTCCTTCTGCCTCGCATTTTAAAACGTTTGTCCTTATCTGCTCTGTTACATTTTCTATCTTGTGTGTCGTAATCTCTAATAGTCGTTCTTCTAACAAGGTCTTCCCATAACTCGATCCTCTCAGCTCTGTGATTATTTTGTTGCAAACCTCTGGAGGTTTTCGAGTTTTTCGTACGTTTCACAAGGTGTCTGAAAGATAGATGATGATTCCGAAGGCAGTTCTGAGATTAAATGCTCTCGCATATGCTGCAGATGTTAAGCTACTTATGAGCAATTCTGGCGAAAGGTGTACATAAATTGTGTGTATAAATACACACACACACACACACACACACACAATAACAAACAGATCTCAATGGAAAACAAACCACTAGGTGATGGAAAAATGATAAATCTAGCCCTTTCGCACTTCATTGTTTCGTCAGGAGCTGTGCATTGCTGCAAGAGTTGCACCAGGTATGAACCTCTTTCCAGACACGGTATATATATATATATATATATGTGTGTGTGTGTGTGTGTCGTGCCGAATAGGTAAAACTTGCTATTTTGGCTTAAATAGCAACGCTCTTCTTGCCGAATAAGGCAAGCGAGAATTTGTGTATGCAATTATTTCGCAAAAATCATTCTGAACCTGAAGAAAAAATATATTTCATTGTGTTTGTTGATTATTAATTTATTGTAAACTTATCTAAAATATGTTTAGTTGGATTAGGCTTAATTAAATTTCGCTTGTTATAATAAGGTTAGGTAAGTTTTCTAAGGTTCTTTTGGTACAAAATTATTAATTTTTACGTTAACATAAATAAATAAATAAATATATATATATATATATATATATATATATATATATATATATATATATATATATATATATATATATATATATATATATGCAAAAGATCACAGTAAACAGGTGATATCAAAATATGCAAGAAAACCACTATGAAAAATAGAAGAATTCCAAGCGCTTCGTGACTACTCACATTATCAAGGAACTATAACAGGAAACATGACAAGAAGGGCTTATATAAGGGCGAGACTACACCTCACAGTCACATCACACTAACAAAGACTACACCTCACAGTAGCCTAACATCGCACTCTCTGTGAAGAGGAAAATAAGAAAGGACCTGAAACTCTTCCCAAGAATTAAGATTAATCCAATTTATCATTAAATTCTTCCCAAATTTTATTAATTATAAATGAATCCAATTTATATAAACAAAAAAATATTCATATTATTTTCAAAACTGCTTTTAATGAAACATGATTCTATTATATTTCTCTCAACCATGGACTTGCTTGATACAACCTTCTCAGCATTTTGAAAATCAATTGGATGGTTAAAATCTCTCACATGAATAAATAGAGCATTAGAATCTTGTCCAGTTCTAATGCTATATTTATGTTGTTTTAATCTTAGTTCAAGACTTTTACCAGTTTGACCATAATAAACTTTATCGCATATTTTACAGGGAATCTTATAGACACATCCGTCAGCATTTTGGGGAATTTTTATCAAAAGTCTTTTTACTGTATCAAGATTTTTAAATACAACTTTGATATTAAAATTCTTAAGAAAGGAAGGCATATCAACCAAGTTTTCATGGTAAGGGAGAACCAACATATTTTGGTTGAATAAGGTTGGTTGTCCCTTTTGGATTGTAAAAGTATTCCTAGCTATTTTAAAAGATTTATCAATTATATTTCTTGGGTATTTTAAATCATTAGCTATTTCATAAATTTTAGAGATTTCTTCATCTATGAACTCTGACTACAAATACGTAAAGCTCTCAAAACATTGAAGAAAAACGACACTTTAACTCTATCTTGATGTGAAGAGTAATAGTGTACATAGGAACAATTATTTGTGGTTTTCTGTAAATTTTAAATTTAAAATCAATGTTACCCTTAATAATAAAAACATCTAGGAAGGGCAATGAGTTATTTACTTCAATTCAACAGTAAAATTTATAGAATGAGCTAAGCTATTTAATTTAACAAGGAAATGGTTTATATCTACTTCCTTAGGCATAAGGCACAAAATATCATCAACATATCTATACCACTTAGCTCTATTGGGAAGGATAGTGTTAAGCAATCTAGTTTCGAAAATTCCATATATAAGTTACTAAGAACAGGTGAAAGAGGATTTCCCATTGCCATACCAAACTTCTGAGTGTAAAACTCATCATTAAATACAAATTTTGCATCAACAATACAAAGTTTAATAAGTTTAATGATAGTAGGAACTGGCAATGGTAAATCATAATTAACCAGTTCTTCAGATAAGAACCTTAGTAAATCATCAACTGGAACTTTTGTAAACAAGGAGGTAACATCAAACACACAAACCTGGTAATCCTGTTAGACCAATTATTAGCTCTATAGGTTCAGTTTCTTATAAACTTTCTAAATGGCTTGTTGATATTTTGAGCCCAATTGTTGGAAAAATTTCTAATTTTAATGTTAAAAACAACTTAGATTTAGTTGATAAATTAAGCACCTTGACTGATTTAAATGATTTCAATATGGTTAGTTTTGATGTTACCTCCTTGTTTACAAAAGTTCCAGTTGATGATTTACTAAGGTTCTTATCTGAAGAACTGGTTAATTATGATTTACCATTGCCAGTTCCTACTATCATTAAACTTATTAAACTTTGTATTGTTGATGCAAAATTTGTATTTAATGATGAGTTTTACACTCAGAAGTTTGGTATGGCAATGGGAAATCCTCTTTCACCTGTTCTTAGTAACTTATATATGGAATTTTTCGAAACTAGATTG